>MKEJ01005100.1:0-34143 GCA_001753735.1 Embelia ribes | reverse complement strand
AATTGAGTAATCAAATACTATCCAAATTGTAGATAAGAAAGCTATAACTTCTAAGTTTTAACAAAGCAAAGTAAAAATCATATTTTTTTAACTCAAAAACTACAAAGAAACACACCCCAAGAAAACAAGCAATATCTCCCCAAACATAATCCAAATATTTTAAGCAAAAAACTAGCATGGTATTAAAACCACCAAAAAAAAAAAAAAACAAGTTAATCAACTAACTAGAGCAAAGTAAAAATCAAGTAAAGTGAGATTAGAAAGAACTTACAATCTATAATTGTAGTAAAAATATGGGGTGCAGCACAAAAACACGAACCAATGGCCTGTGACAAGATGAAGAAAGGAGAATAACCCATGTGTGACAAACTCAGGTATCACAACCTCATTCACTCTATTTGCCAAATCATATGGATTTATATAATCAAACTCCAAATCTGCCAAGCTCATCAACTGCATACAACACGTAACAAAACATATTTGATTTCACAAACATGCCCAAAATTTTAACGATGACATGAATTCACGGGTTAAACGGAACCCTTTTTTTCTGTGCATGATTTTCTGTACGGGTATTGTTAATAGTAAAAATAGTGTTACCTGATAACAGATAAGGCCGAATACGCCAATGAGAAGGAAGAAAGAAACGAGCCACGCGATTAAATCGGCCATGGCTCAATTTCTCTCCCTTCTTTTTATCTCGTCTCTCTCTCTCTCTTTCTTGTGTGTTTCTCTCTCTATATCCTTGTTTTTGTACGTCGTGCTTGAGAAAGTACGGATGCGAGTTATCTACGGAATTCTTATGTGTTTAGGATTGGTAATAACAAAATAGGGCACATGTTTTCTTTTTTCAAGTTATTTCATAGCATATTTTTATCCTTTACAATAGAGTTATATTTATTTTTGGTAAATTACACGTCTCCTAGGCTTATTAAACAACAAAGATTGAAATCCAATTATATTGATGAAAATTGAATTAATACATATATATGACACGTGACCATCATATATCTAAACTAGCTAGTGTAAAAAAAATTTACACCAGTGGTAGATAAAGTTAAATAGAAAAATAATCCAAATAACTATATTTTGTTTTTAATTATATTTGGGTTAATTACAATAAAAGGTCCCCATGGTTCCTCCGAAATTCTATTGGTCACCATATTTTAAAATGAAACAATAATAGTTGCTAATTTCATGAATAAATGACATAATTGATCCTTATTATGAATGCAAAATTATTTTCAATGATGAAAATCATATCAAGTTATTAATTGAACAGTATGTTATTAGGCGGAAATTAATCTTTTTACAGTCATTCATTTTGACACAACTCCAATTTTGGGCACTTTGGGATCTCTAATACGAGAAGTATTTATAAAAGATTAAAAGGTAGCATCAAATATTCCGTTTTTGGAGGATTATTGTTTTAATTAGAGAGACTAGTGTAATTCACCCTTTATTTATTTTTTGAATTACAATATACCTCTTCTCCTCATGCCTAGTTACAACTCAATTGGATGTGAGAAACTTGTTTTTTCCTGGAATCGTTTTTTATACAAAAAAATTTTACTTTTTTAACTCGTACCAGAAATCATTTACTATTAATTTCCTTCCTACTAGAAAACTAGCAAAATAAAAATTAATTATTTAATCACTTTTTCTGTATTAATAATACTATTCATAATTTCAAATAGTCTTGTTATTTTATAATATATATCAATTTTTATAATGACACATATTTTCTTAATATAGTTCACTAAATTTCAAATATAGTTATATATTATTAACTCAATTCATGTTTTCCCCATATTTTAAAGATCTTGTTTATTCCAATTTTTTCCTCTTATGAAATATAATAACTGGACCCAACGAAACATTATCTGGGCCAAGGCTTGAACCGGTCCATACTAACAGCCCAAACCGATCCAACTCCTAAAAAACCCGACCCGATAACCCGAATAAGTGCACAAATCAACGGCTCTGTCTTGTGGAAAAAGAAAAAGCACAGAGCTAAATAATTCATTCCTCAGCTCTCTCTCTCTCTCTCTCTCTCGCTCTTGCTTGTTTGGTTGTATCTTATCAGTATAAAATATATATTTTTCGGTAGACTTGAAAATATACGATTCTAACTTTTAATTATAATTATTTTTCGTGTGTAGTGTAGAATAGTTTATGTGAATTGCATAGAAGAGGAGAATTTAGTAATGCTGATTGGTTAGGTTTAGTAAGGAGAATCAAATTATTGTTTCTTGGTGCTCTGTATAGATTGAATAATTGTGCATACTTGACTTTGCTGACCAATTATGATGGGCTTGGTACTGCATACATTGAATAATGAAGCTCAGTGTTATTAAGACGCTTGCCTAGGGTCTCGGGCGAGGCCAAGGCGCCTCATATTGGTCCAGGCGAGCCACATTACTAAGGCGCGCCTAGGCAAGCGCCTTGAGCTAAGCCACTAGCGCCTCGGGCGTTTTTCTATTTTTTTCGTTTTATGTTTCTATTTATGTTATGGTTATGATGCATCATATTATGATCGCAACTCTCTATTACTTATCAAGGAAAGGATCACTAGTATAAACTATATAAATAAGCTACGTATAGTATACCAAGAAGTATAATATACCAAGAAGGTACCGCCAATTCCCGTCACCTATAACAAAACTTATGCACAAGAAAAAGTTAAAATTTGAAGAGAATGTACAATTTTGTTTTAAAAATAATAATAATTAGCGCCTTGCTTTACTCGGGCAAGCGTCTTAGCTGGCGCCTAGCGCTTGAGGCGATAGGGGGTCTTGGAGCCTTAAGGGCACCTAGAACTCTTAACAACAAAAGCTCCATATGTTTGCATGTTTAAAGACTTGTGCCAATCTGCCTAAGCCAATCTATTTGTCTTAGTTTTGTTTTTCTGGTTGGTTGCTGAAAAATGTTGGCCCAGAGAATAATTTTACGTACCGGTGGTTTCATAGATTGATGATCATGTGAGTTTGTTGAGGATCATGGAGGGGGGTTTAATCGAAACAATTTCTTTTTAGAAATTTGATTTGTTATGATTTTTGTTGTTTGAATTAATTTTTGTTTTCTATCTCGATCTTTAATTAAATTCGTATTGGGGGAATATATCTTAAGATTTTAGTTATCTTATTTGTTCCCTATTTTTTCTTCTTCGTTTATTATCTCATTGGATGTCGATTCCTTTCATTTTTACTTTGCCTCCCCATGTTGCTCAGATTTGAATTCAATCCATATGCCAACTTTGCCCGTGATTGTTATAATTGTAGTTTTCCTCTATATTTGGATAAGTACTGTTGTAGTTGTACATGAACTGAGGCTCTATTGCTACATAAGATATTAATTGTAGACTATTCTCTAGTTTGTTCATGGTTTATTTTTCGTTGGATGTGATTTTGAGTTAACGTATTTGTTCCTATTTTTGTGGGACTTGAGTAAGTTGCTATTGGACTGAATTTTCACATTAACATGAAGCGGTAGAGCTTTGATGCTGAATTAATTAGTCCGAGGTTTATTTTGTTCTTTTTGCTTGTCCTATAACAAGTGTTCTTGCCATTACTCGTTGCTTGCTTTGCTCTCTTGCAACCTCAATTTGTCTTCGTGGAATAGTGGTAATGCCATAAATCATTTGGCGGGTGCGGATCATTTGAAGAATTTAAAGAGCTTTCTGTGGAATTTCGGTGGCAAGATGGATCAAGTGGACTCCTTTAGGGTTTCAGAAGCAGATCTAGCTAAGGTATCTGTTTTCAGCTCTTAATTCTGCTTTCAACCTTGATTTAGTTATGATTTTCTGGTTGATACTTCTTATGACTTACATTATTCCATTTTTAGCATCCATCGAGGTTTCTTTCTTGGATGCTGATTTTTAAGGTGTATTAAAGTGTGATCTTCTCTTTGAATATAATAGGCAATAATTTTTATTTTATTTTATTATTATTTTTTAATAATAGGCAATAATTTGATCATGTATCTGATTTTATAACTCGCAGTTACTTTCTGATTGGGGATGAATAGACAAATCCTTGTTGTGTTTTGCTTGTTTTTTTGTATTTAATTTCTTATGATGCAATTGATTTCGCTGGTCGATACTGTATTTTGGATTTCTCTATGCATGCAGAGAATATGAACTATAAATGTTGAAATGTATGTCTATTTGTGTCCTGGGAAATTTTTATTTTTTGATGCAGCTTATCATGGTAACTAGATCTGTTCTGTTTGCGGTTGCAGTGGCAGAAGAAGTGCAGAACATTCATTAGCGGCACTGCTAGTGAAGGATCTGGAAGACCTCCAATTGGACCTTCAAATGATATCCACAATGAACTGAACTCTGAATTTGTAGATAATCATGAGAAAAATATTAATCACTTTGTTAGGTCAAGTTTTTCAAATTGTGTTATGCCTTTACAATATCATACCAATGAGAGAAATCAGGTCTGCTATTCAGAACTGTCTGAAGTCACAGGCGTTGGCCCTTCTTATAGTGCTGCTACGTCATATTTGTCTGCAGAAACACGTTGTAAGGCAAATCCATGGGGTTCAAACAACTCCAAAGGTATGCATGTTCTGAAAGCGGAGTATGCTCTATATTTTCTTTCATGTGAAAGATGATCCTGATGTAACTCCTTTTGATTGTATTGCAACTTAGGGTGCATGGATAACCAGCAATCTTTGGTTTGCAATGATAAAAAATGGGCAGGAGATGGCTTCTTCAGTAATAGGGGGGTAAGCTTTCTTATCCTTAATAAAATCTGAATTTTGAATCAGGTAGTTGTGAATAATTTCATTTTCCCATTTCTCACCTCTTTTATACCGTAGCTGGCTAATTTGTAAAGATACGACATTATCATTTTGTATCGTTTTTTGGTTCATCATGTTTTGAGTGACCTAGCAGTTCTAACGTCCTTGAATATATGTTGCCGTCTCATTGGCAAACATTTGTTGTTTACTTAGTCGTACCAGGCTCATCCTGATACAAGAATGGTAGATGGAGGGAGCAGTTCTCAGGGTAAAACTCTTGCATTGTATGGTATTTCCCTTATTTTTTTGTCTCTTTTTGTATTGAAATTGTTAATTGAACATGTAAGTAATCATTTTCTTTTTTCCAGATGTAAAACTCTGTTCTATAAATACATGTATAATTCTTGGTCTTCCTGTGGTAACCTTTCAGGCTTGCAGAATCTTACTCAAATTTCTTACGTGGCTCAAGGGACTGAGGGTAATGTTCATACTGGGGCAACTCCTCCATGGTTTGATTCATCTGAAAAAGGTCTGCTGAACGTTGGAACTAAATTAGAATCAGGATCAAGGAATATTGCTTCTTCTCGTAAAAACTCTGGGAAGATGCAGAAATTGAATCCGAAAAGGGTTGGAGCTGCCTGGGCTGAAAAAAGAAAAATGGAAATGGAGATGGAAAAGAGGGGAGAGATCGTCGCCAATAATTTTGATGATAACTGGCTCCCTAACTTCGGAAGAGTCTGGCAGTCTGGTACCAGAAAGGAATCTAAGAAGGAATTTGATTCAGAAAACAAGTACTCAATGAAGACTGAACCCCAACCAGAGACATTGATAGAGATAAAGCCTTATGTTAGTAAACGGAAGGTGAGCACTGCTTTGTAAGGAATCTTATGTTCGTTAAGGTTTGATGAATCTGACGTTTCTTTATAGTCCCCAATGACCTTCGGCCAATCTTTGTTGAGCACTTTTCTTCAGTATCTCTTGCACTCTTTTGCTACTGCAGTTATTCCAGTTATGTTTCATATGGTTGCTAGATAACTGGAGCATGAATGATCAAAAACCACAATAATGTAGCTTGGTTAACATTTTAACTCGAAGATTTTCTGTGTTACGTGTGACTGATATTGTTCTAATTTCCTATTGCAGCGAACTGACACGAGTAATGATGCATGATGCAAGTGGTGGTAATTGAAGGAATCGATAACCAAGGGCCTCAAATTTGTGTCTCTTTCGGGATTCCAAAGCCACAATTGGTGTTGCAAAGGGAAGCTTGTGATGGATTCTTAAAGTTGTAACTAGAAATGAATTAAAAAAAACTGTAGCAATCATCACTGCAGTCTTTTCTTGCCTTATCTCTATGTTATTTTTCTTTCTCGTTTGTAATGCACATATATGACCATTTGAGAGTTGAGATGCAATAGCATTCATGGAAATGCTCGCTATATTGTCATGTTTGTTGTTTTGTGCCAGATTAGACTTCAGCTGTATCTTATTCATCATTCTGCATCTGTAGTCATTCAAACATGAAGAATATACTCAAATTGTCTCTTTAAACATTATTTAAATGCCATGTGAAGTTGGTCAAAATTCTCTCTGAGGGTTCTTCCCTGTACTATTGTGCTTCTCGTTTTTCAGATGAAAAAATAGGGTACATAGTATGAGCATATGCCACGTCTCTCCACCTCGTGGCTACCGGAGACATATAACTTATTCTTTCAATGATAATGTTGTTTTTTCCAATAAAACAGACTGTTCCATAGCTCTCTCTCTCTCTCTCTCTCTGTTTATATATATATATATATGGGCTTGGCCTGAAGTAAATGACGAGATTTTTGTTGGTATGTAATGACAGACGATAAGCCATCAAAAAGGATGCTGCAGTGGTGCCATCGGAGCTAAATCAATCAGGTAAAACCTCAATCTGAAGTTTGATGTCTCCTAGTAAGAATATAGGCTTCTAAAGAAAAGAAAGAATTACACTATTTGAATTGTTTTTGTGGGGCAAAACCTCGTCGAATTTGATCTTCCTGCTATCCTAAAATCCGAGAGCTTCCCTTTAGAAGATACGAAATTCTCCTCACACAGATACTCCCAAGCAAACCATTTCTCAATCATTCGGTCCATATCATGGATCACCACATCTGTCATATTCCCCGCTTCAGCAATCATCCTAGCCATATATATCACTGCCATTCTACCTCGTCCTCCTGGCGTATCCCCTCTCGGTCCATCCACAACCACAACATCCCACTTCCGCTCGTATACTTGTTTCGGTAACTTCGTCAAAGCTAAGGTACAACTCGATTTTTGTAGTGGTCCAGAGTGCAATGTGCAATCAACATCTTCCCTTGCATGCTTAAGTAGCTTGTATGCCTCTCCAGCTTTTGTATGGTACTCAACTTTGTAAATTCTAGTGTTACTGTGCTCTATTTTGATGGTTTTCATCTTCTTGGGATCATCCTCTAGGATCACGGTGTTGCCATCTCTATTGATCGATGAAGAGAGGTCTAGGTACTGTTGTTTGAGCCCGAAAACAAGGAGGTTGCAAGGGGCTTTCACCGAAATTATACGTGATAGAAATCGATATTCTTTTTCGGTCAGAGCGGAGTATTTGGGCTGTGATTCATCTTTCTTGCATGCTGTAGAAGAACATGCTTGAAGGTATGTTGGAAGTAAAGCAGTAGAAATTGGAGAAGAGACCGAAGTGATGACGGAGATTTTGAGTAGTCGAACTATTGAAAGGCCTGAAAGTAAGAAAACCAGAAGTGGGATGAGTTTTCTTTTTGCTATCATTTTATTCTTTTTCCCTAGACAAGCAATGTCGTTTGCAGGCTGGTTGGCTGTTATTCTGGGTGGCTTTTGAATGGAGAGTGTCAATATTGGCTGGCACAGAGGCACCTCAGCCTCAGGAGGCATCTCTCTCTCTCCCTCTCTCTCTCTGTCTCTGTCTGTCTCTCTCCCTGTGTAGGACACAACTGCTAGCATCACATTGTGTTAGGCCTTTTGATTTCATGGGTTTGTTATTTTCTTATGATATCAGAACCTTCTTGAGTGAGGAGGAAGGTATGGTCTTGCTTTTGATTTAAGTATTACCTTTTATTTTGAGTAGTGGTTATTGTCACCTAATTGCTACAGTTGCTGTGTATTTTCTTCAGAAAGATGCATGAAAGGTTGGTGGCCTAAAACATTTACAATCTCCAACAGCATTCACAGTGGTCTTTCTAAAAGGGGTTTATTCCCCCTTTAATTTCTCCAAGAATTTATTGCAGAAATGAATAAATTCACTCATTTGAATGAGTTTGAGATTTATATTCTTGATGGGGTGAAGTTTCTCTAAGAATTTATGATTTATGTTTATTAAGATTTTTGATGTATAAAAATGAATTTTCAGAAAGACTGATGTGATCCATTTTTATTTTGTATGAAAAATGAATTTCTAAAAAGTGAGATAGAGAAATAAAACGATAAATGTTTCTTAGAGATGAGAGTCTCTTTTCTTTGATCTTTTTCGCTGGTAGGTAAAGATGAGGTAGTGGTTGCTAGGTTGCTTTCTAGGCTACTAATCTAAATGAAATTTGAGATTTAAATTCTCGATGGAGTAAACCTCGTATCATGCATGAACTGACCTTATCATTATTAATTTTTATTATTTTTTAAAAATATTAATGTATCTTGTTAGCCTCAATAAACTAGGTTGCTTATAGAACGTAGCAAACATTGTTCCGTATGGACTCATAATGCTAACACTCAACTCTTTGAAACATTGTTTTAGATCTACTGTTAAATTGTAATGCTAAAAATCAAATTGTATTCGGTGTTTAGATTTAGGGCTATGAATCAATGAAATTTGGCGCTGGATTATGGAAACAATGATACAAATGCAGGTGTGTGAACAAATTATCTGCAGATGCAAGCTATATACAGCGTGGGAATTCCATCTTATGGTTGAACACCTTCACTTCAAATTGTTTGTACTAATGCTCTAGTAAATTGTGGTGGTCCGTATTGCGCTAATTGCAAATTACAAGTTCTGATTAACTACTACATATAACTAGCGAGGAGGTCGACACGAGAAAACAAGCACAGATAGAGCCAACAGAACTGCAGCGTCAGATACACAAGTTTTAGGACTGATATAACTTTTTCGATATTTCAGCAATGTATATATGAAGCAATGGAAGCAACGACTCGGGCTATAATAGGACAATTCCCTCATGCTATTACCATTCGGTCCCCAGAAATTACATCCCCCCTTTTCCCCTGAAATTATTCCAGGCTTGATTCAAGCACCAAGTAGGCAAGGTGTGAGGAACACCCGGGGCCGTTTAATACACGAGACGAGTCTAACACAAAAAAAACAGTTAGCTACGCCACCTATATATTACTAGACTTACAGCATTCAGCTATATATCAAAACTATATCCCAATGCGAAATAGTTCATGAATAAAGTCAATCTCACCTCAAGCTTATGTACTTCGGTCTCATTAGTTTTCTAAGAGATGAGCTAGCACAAGAATTACAGCTCAACTAGAAGACTTCAAAGCCATGTGCGAATGAGGACTTGATCGCAGACTCATTATAACCTGCATTAATAAACTCACTCGTATTTGCCTAATTTCAATATGTATCCTCCGAATTTAGAAAAGCATCTCATTACCATATTTAAAAAAAAAAAAAAAAAAAACTACCTTGGTACTACAATAGAAGAGCATAGAGGCATTTGACACCAAGGAACAAAATAAGTACGAAACCCATCAGTCGCATTATGCAACTACTATAAAAGGAGTACACTCTTTGGTTGTATTCAGGTTCTTTCGGATTAAAACAGAACATAGTGACATAACATGGTCATAACATTACATGACCATTTTGCAAGATAAAATGTGTTTAGTTGTAACGGCTAACAAAGCTCTCTCCGGAGAGCACAAACTCGTCATTCACGCCATGCCTCCACTTGTTGCCGTTCGGATAATCTGAAATAGAGCTGGCAAATAGAAAGCAAAAATAGTAAACCATAATGAATATCAAAATATGTTTTGCAAAACTAAATATCCTTTCCAGCAACAAAAAACCCAAAAATGTAAATCCTAAATTATCACTAGCAAATACTGCTAAAACCCGAACCTATTTCTCAAACATAGTTAACGTAACATACATCGTTTTCTAAACAAAATTAATCTAGCTAGTTGAATTAGAAATGGCATAGGCTTATTCATTTCTCCATGTATCCTTTAGTAGTCTAAATGCTTGCGTGCAACATGTATGCACCACCATAGGACCATCCTCAACAAGAGAACTCTCAAAAATTGCATTAACCTGTGTCCTGTGCGAAGGATCTTCATTGACACATAGTAAGCCTGTAACTAATAATTTTGGCTAATAATTTGTTATGATTTGACCCTAAAAAGTGATGCCGGCCATGTTTCTATCACCAAAACACTTGGCACACAGACTGCACAAGCACGTAACTACGAAGACAAGAGTTAACAGTTTCAACAGAGACGAAACTCACAGGATCCAATGACAACAAATACGAAGAAACCAAGAACAACAGGCCCCACTGGATATGAATTTCCTTTCTTGGCTGTAGTTTCAGGCACTGCACCTCTTCTCTTGATGTTCTTGTCAAATCTCTCCACCTTCTTATCTGCTAGTCGCCTCGAGGTCGTCTAAAAATGTAACCCAAAAACGAAACTCGAGAGATAAATAGTTACAATTGGCCAAAAAAAAAAAAAAAAGAATACTAAATACGAGATCAAGAAACAACCACAAAATGCTGATAATTTTCGAAAATAATACTAATGTTATGTATCCCGAGAATGTGTACTAAAAATCTAGACGTTGGGTTCCATTGTCACAACACCTATTGCTGGATTCGTAGCAATTTACTTCCAAAAAGACTTACTTTTTGGCTACCACTATGTAATGTCTAAAGAATGTAAGGTAATTTAAATAAGGGAATTGATGTACATACATGTTGACAATCATGTAGCTAAACTGTACAAACATATATGTGATAACCATTACATGTTATACACATTAATCCTGTTTTCAATTAAAAGATCAAAGCACGGGATCTAATGACACGTGTGTTTATCGTGACACAAAAACGTTTCAGCATTTGGTACAAGAAAATGGAAATCGAACGGACTCTCAAAAAATGGTTACAAGATATCCCTCTTTTTTTTTTTCTTTTGCAAGATAATGATAACAAGCGCTCTTATCATACGTTCACTCCATTTGACGCTAAATCACTTAGCAGAATATTAACAACTTCATTTCATTCATAAATCAATTGCTAATCGTCTCAATTATTTGTTCACCTTTGATTATACATTCATCAATTTCACATGCAGATAATTCAATTCACCATTTTACAAATTTGTCAAACATATTCGGGAACAAAATTGAAAATTAAACCCGAAAATGAACGTTTAGAACCAGATCTGTCTTCTCAGCATCGAGCGAGAGTTAATAAAAATAAAAATTGAAGTATGAAAAAATTAACCAATCCCGAAAATAATCGAGTACTTGTACGGAGAAATTTGGAGATAGGACAAGCTCGTGAGAGAGACGGACGGGGAGAGAGAGAGAGAGATTTACCATGGTTGAGGCCGAGATCTGCAGGCGAAAGCGAGAGATAGAGAGAGATTTGGCGACAATGAACAGAGCCTTATTAGTATTTGGTGATTGATAACGATAGGATTTTGGGCTATTTATTTATCCATTTATTGTTGGGTAAATTACACTTTGCCCAAACGAGGTTTCTGATAATTTCAGACACCTCCCTAAGGTTCATGAAAGTACACTGTAACCCATACGTTTTGGCGGACGTTGCAGTTTACCCCAAAGTTTCAGGGGACAAAATGAAAATAATTTTTTTTATAATAAAAAAATCAAAAATTTACTAAAATACCCCATAAATAGTATCTTTTCCACAATTTTTTGTTCAAATATTATTGTATACAAATATGAAATATTTTTCCTAAAGTAGCGATCTTTCCTTTAACATGATCTGATATAAAGTTCTAAATTTAAAAAATTAGGAAATTAATTGAGAGCAATATATTCCTTCTACAACAAATCTAACTTAAGCTGCAATCAGGGGCAAAGTGTAATTTCTGAAACCTTTGGGGATAATATGATATTGTCAGAAACATCATGGAGCAAAATGTAATATACCATTTTCTATTTTTCGTCAACGGCGACGTGATGGGCGTAAACGCGTCCCGTCTAATACTCCGCGGCTGCCACGTGTCAGTCCAGCTGATTCTTTAAGGTGTGATTACACTTTAACCCCAAGTTTGGGTTTGATTACTTCTCACTCTATATACAAAATAAAAAAAAAAAACAATGCACTTTGCATATTTTTTTAATTCTTTAAAATATAATATTTTAATATAACAAAAAAATAAACTTACACTCATTTTATATTAAAAAATGCAAATTTTATATTTTTGTCACATTCAAATAATGAATTATTATATTTTAAATTTTTTTAGCAAAATGTACGCAATCAGCTGGTACAATTATTCATATAACGAAGGGAGTACGTTTTGAGAATAAATTATTATAAATTGGGAAAATAAATTCCTATAATTTTTTTTAGGTAAAAAAAATATTATTAGTAATTTGTGCTCAATTTATACTAATTCGTCATGAAATAATAGTAATTCATGTACAATGCAATTAAAAAAATTATTGTGTTGAGAGGACTTCCCTCTCTTTACACTCCAATCAATTAACATTACCAATTTACCATAAACATGCTTAATTGCTTGAAATGGGTAACAAGAGGATTATTTTTTGTTGATTTGTAGGTTTTATTGGCCAATTTTCCCCATTAATCTGTTTTTATTTATAGGATATAGCAAGACATGGGAGCCCTCGGCTTAATCAAAACCATCTTTGCTATCCCACTTCATGTTTCATGTGTGGATCAACATAGAAGAGATTGTTCATTTAAATTTACATAGGCAAGTGTTCAAGACAATGGAGAAAATCCTTGTTGAATATAATTTAAGGTTCTAGCTCAGTTGTCTATTTAGTCGAATGATACATATACATATATATATGTGTGTGTGTGTGTGTTATATTATAAATCCACATACACTTAAATACAAATGTCATGCATATAAACTCCAAGAAAGGCTGATCCAAATGGAAAATGATCTTCCAACGCCACTCAATGGTGTAATAATGAGATATCGCTTCTGAGCCAGAAAAATAAAATCTATTCAGCAATAACAAATTTTAAGAATAATTTCGTAATTGGGATGCTATATTCAACTTTTTAGTCGAAAAATAATTAATCACTGTTATACCATTTTGAATAGGGGTGAGTATTCGGGTATACCCGACCCGAATTACCAAAAAAAAACAAACGAGATTTCAGAACCCGAATTATCCGAACCCGAAATAGAAACAAGAAATCCGAACCCAAACCGAATCCAAATTAAACTAAAACCCGAACCCTAATTACCCGAATTGAACCCGAATTACCTGAATTTTTTAAGGAAAAAAAAAACGAATCCAAATTTCGAGAAATTCAGATTGGAAATCCGAATTTTATTCAACCCTAATTTTGAATAGTCATGGACGTTAAGCTTCATTGTAAAAGCACACCAAAGTAGGTGTCAGTTGGCGTGAAGACACTTTGAGACAACTAGTAACAAACAACTACTCCTCAATTCAATTATACTACCAACTAACCACTCTTCTACAAATTAATTCATTCTACTCCTCAACCAACTATAACACAAATGTATGGTTCTTTTAATACCAAATATAGTGCTGACAGACACATCAATGCATAACATGAAAGAACCACAATATGAAAACCATTTTGCTAGAGTAATAGTCCAAGAGCATTCACATCATTTTAGCTGAACAAAATAACTAAATTAGCTAAAATAAAACCCATTTTTTATTTTATTTTACTCATTCTCTATTTATCCATGCCATGTATCAGATTAGTAATATTACCTATTGACTAGTATAATTTAAATTATATTTTTGTATTTCTTTACTTATTATTTATATAGATAATAGTTATAACTAAAATCAATGTTGATTATCAAATATTATTCTATGAAAATAATGTATACAAAATAATTTACTTTATATATCAATATACATATCCTTTCGAAGTATATTTTATGAACTTATAGCATACAAAAATATATTTGACAAATTTAAAGTTGTAATTTTTAATAATAAAAAAATAAGAGAAAGGGAGAGAAAATGTTAGTGAAGGAGAAAGGAGAGGGGGAAGAATGAGAAACCATTTAGCAATGCTATAATGATTTGCTAAATTTAGCTATCAAAAAATTAAAGGGTAAAAAAGCTAATACTTAGCTAAAGTGATGTAGGATCTATAACTTTTTTTAAAATCATTTTATTGGCTAAAATAGCTAAAAATAGGGATGGCAAAGGGACGGGGCGGGCACAAATATTGGTTACCCAGTACTCATCCCGTTAGATAAAAAATCAATTTGTGTCTGCCCCAAACATGAACGGGTACCCGCTTAACAGGTTCTTAAAGGATTTCGCATGTATCCGCAAGTATCCATGGGTATTATGAAAAAATAAAAAATAGTTTTTAAATTAAAAAAATTATATTAAAAAACTTAAACAAAATAACACATTAATATATTCCAATATTAAAACAAGATAGCACCTATGAATTAATACATCAAACTTAAAGAACTTAATAAATATTTATGAAACAACACAAACAATGAAAATAATCTAAGAAATGATATAAGGATTGTGAGAGTCTTCCTATACAATGGATTATGCTCTACTAGACAAACAGAATGGTAGGGCCGGGAGCTTTGGAAACGAACGGGGAAGTGAAGGGAGTGTTCTGATAAGGAAGTTGAATAAAATGGAGGTAGGATTGGAAACTTAGGGTTTAGCAATTAGTACACACACATATATATCAAAAGCATTCTAGTAATTTTACTAACAGGTACGGGTACCCATGGGTATGGATATCATAATATCCGCCCCCACCCCATTAATAATCGGGTATTAGAAATACCCATTTTTTTTTACCCGTGGGTACCCATTAAACTACCCACCCTGTGTCGTTGCGGATTTTATCCGCGAGTACAGGTAAAATTGCAATCCCTTGCAGTAGTGGCAAAAAACTATAGAATTAGAATTGAACATTACTGCACGCAATAATATATGGGTTGATATGTCCGAGTGGTTAAGGAGACAGACTTGAAATCTGTTGGGCTTCGCCCGCGCAGGTTCGAACCCTGCTGTCGACGCCTTTTCAATTTTGTCTTATTTTTTTTGAAGAATTTCACAATGACCCCTTCAAAGCAATTTCCTAACACTTTGACCTATTTCTAATTCTTATTTCTTTAATGAAAAGCATGCAAATTTCTAAACCTGCAAAGCCGTGAAATCATGATAATCTAAGGGTCGCGAAAACTAAATCAATCTTTCTCTTATGAACGCATCACCATTGGCATAACTACGTTTAGAAACCGTAACTCATAGTCTTCATGCGAATAAGCAAACAGAACACCGTTATTCATTGGTACAAAACTCGGGCTATAAAGAAAACACGCACAGCGTTTGTGACCAAAAAAAAAATAGACTAATGCACAAATCTCTGACAAGTCCAGTAGCCCAAAGGCTTCTCGACCTATGTTAGCTTCTTGTTAATATGTGATTCTGCCGAATTCGACTGTTTGTCATCAACTCGATAAGAGTATTCCTTACAGAGGCAAAAGAGTATTCCACAGCAAATATATATTCCAAAATAAAGTACAATATAGATTTCCAAAATCAAGTATATTTATTAAATTATGCTGGTGAAAAAAAAAAGACAATTTAGATGATGCATTTTATTCATCATTAATGAATTTTTATGTTGGCAACCGCCAGCAAATACTGAATCACCAGTAGGGAAAATAATTCCCAGTGTATACAAATGTACAAACACAAAAAATGTACCGGTATAACAGCCCCGTTTGATCATTCTCAGTTTCGCTTAATTTTAACACAATTTTGCGACAACCACCAAAAACAGTTTTGTTTTGCTTTCCTTTTTTCTTGTTTTCTCTTTACTTTCCCGAGTACTTGGTTTTCAAGTGTTCCTCCTCAAGAATGCCAACATGCCTAACCCAGCAGCAAGAGCAGCCCCAGCAGCTACAGCGCTGTAAGCAGAGGCCCATGCATCTGATTGAGCATAATCTAGGTTTCCAGACTTTGATCCCCTTCTACGCCCACGTGTTCCCGTGTAATCCAAATGCAATTTTAGTCCCTGTAGAAAAGGAATATAATAAACCGTATTACCTGAAAAGCTGTGAGATGCAATGATTCTCAAAGGAAGAAAAAACAGCACAGCTAACATAGTGGAGCTACTGTGAACAATACGGGTCATGATCTATATACGCAAAACTGTCCTCGTATTGTTCTAATTTACATTTCAAAAACTAGAACAAAAAGGAAGACCCTTGTTACCTTCCAACCAGCTGACCTTGCATGATCTACTCCAGCAACAAGATCACTATCTGATGCTAGGACAACTAAATCACGGTCTTCATCTTCATACTGCACGTGGTGTCATCTAACATGAGTTTGCAAGTTACATTGAGAAATAAAAAGAATATAAGAGTTCAAGAAAGGAAATTTTGAGAAATACCAAAATTTGAGGCAAATTGTTACGGTCAATGTCATCCCCAACCCTCTGAAGAATTGCTGTTATAAGATCCGTCAAACTGTGTGTATCTAAGCTCGGATCCAGTCAGAGAATTATAAATTATTGATATAAAAAAACTGAGTTCCCAAAAAATTGACTGCCTATAAGACAATATATAGCAATGCTATCTAATGTAGAACAAGAGACATACCGCAGTTAAACCTATGCATTCGGCCCTTTTTATCTTGAATCTTGAATGCAAAGCTATTAACCATACCCGACGAATGATGGGTAAGAGATCTTGTTGCCTCGGCACCTTCAGAAGCCATTCTCAAGGAACTATCACTGAAGAAGACCAAAAATATGTGTAAATAAAACTGAAAAATTCAACAACAGAATCGCAGGGAGCAAAATTCAAAACCTTCGTGAGTCATCATCATCATCCACAGGAGTTAATGCCAGAGCAGAATCCCAGAACTTCTGCATCATATTGCTTGCAGCCTCATTACTGACTTCAGCTGTGCTTCCAACCTAATCATATTACTGTATTAGTCTCCACCAATTAAGCAAAAGATATCCAAGTAAGGTTTTGATGATTCCTACCATAAATCAATTCCTCAACAAAAATTTAAGCACAAACATGTGACCAAATTTATCAAATTATACGTTTAAACTTTAAATGTATGTCAAATCCATTGAAAATGCAACGAAAACACCAACAAACTTGTAATTGTACTTGACTTACTGTAGCTACAGCAGCATGAGTGATATGAAGAACGTCAACAACAGCAACAACAATTCCATCTGCATCAAAATAGATTGGTCTTCAACTATAATCAGAAGTACATAAATAAGCATTACTTGTCATGTGAAGATGTTTTCTTCCTTTTCCATAAATGATGGGTTCAAATAAATTACCTTTATCAACAACTGGAAGGTGTAAAAATTTCCCATCATGCATCGTATGCAAAGCATCAACAATAGGTGCATCCACAGATGCACATTCTGGATTTGGGGTCATCACCTACAAATTTCATTGAAAGGTGTAATACAAAGCATTAAGCAAACAGTAGCAAGAAACATTGAGAATTTGACAAAGAAAAGAGAGATTGATACAAAACCTAAACACTTCCCCCAACAACAACTCACCTTCTCTACTAGCGTGGAATCGGGAGGAAGATTTTGCGCTATGACGCGCATCAAGATATCTTTTGACCTGATAAAACATCAGACGGTACCTAACTTTACTATAAAAGAATAATACATATGTTGACTATCAATTTTGGATCAGAATACATAGTTGTAAATTCAGGTCATGGACAAATCACTCACGTTAGAATTCCCTTTGGCTTGTTTTCAACTACTACAACAGCTGAGCTTAGATGACTTTCGAGCATCTTCTTTGTAGCCGTTAAAACAGTGTCCGAAGGTGAGACAGTTACAATCCTGAGGGTGCAGAAATCAATAAAGGTACGGCCTTTTTCGGTCAAAAGTTTTATCAACATAAACATAAACCCCAGATGAAAAAGAGAAGGAAAAAAGTGGGGACAGAACAGAGAAATAATAACACATACTTGGCATTTTCTGAAATAATAGTTGACAGAGAGGGCTTAAACATTTGTTCTCGAAGTGTTTCAATGAAAGTATTGGGACCTGTTTATTCAAAAACAATGAATTATTCTAGGAAAAGAGGTATATGATCCCATTGTATTAGGATCCGTCAAGGAAATATGACAACAAAAAAGAACAACTTCAAGATCATTCAATTCACAAACCAGAAATTGATGTCCCCCATTGCTTTTCAACCCCTTCAACAGCTGCTGCAATGGCCTTTCCCTTTTCAGCTACTCTTTCCATACGTGCAATAGCATCATACAAACACTTTGCTATATCAAGTAATGCAATCACCTCTCCATTCTCCACTACAGGCAAATGCCTGAACTTTCCTGAGGCAAGATATGAACTTCATATTTAGAAGAAAACATTAACTATTGGACAAATAGTACGCTATGATCTTTCCTAGAATACAAACCTTGCACCATTTTTTGCAAGGCTTCAACAGCAAGAGTATCTGAAAGTACAAAAACTGGATTCTTGGTCATAACCTTTGAAACAGGTGTCTCCTCGAGATTTACTTCATTGGCAATAACCCTTCTGGCTATGTCCTTGAAAACGATAAAAGAACCAATGGTAACGCAAAATTAGAGGCTGGAAACAGAGTAGGAAAGTGGTAAATATAGCACGCATCTCCTTTTGCTTATCTGAATGTGAACCTACAACATATAGCCAAACCTTGTCTGTTAGGATTCCACATAGTAATGCGTTTGAGTCAGTCAATAATAAAGCATCTACTCTACGTGCGGCCATTCTTCGACAAGCTTCATAGATACTTGTAGTATCCGGTACTGTCAGGGCCTTGGACAATCTCAATCGCCTTACAGTACGTTCTCCAGTTAATCCCCTGTCCCAATAAAACATGAACATGAAACAGAATAAAAATTCTTTTCTAGTAATTTCTTAGACGTCTATAACATAAAAAGAAAGTTTTCTATGACTATATGTAAAAGTTAAAGAATAGTACTGACATTTTACGATGAATCAGGCAACCAATCTACAACGTAAGTTGTATAAATTGGGCCCATTAGGTGTTAAAGGAACAAATACTTCAGTCTTTCTAGAGCTTTGTTCCCCAGAGACACAACCAAGGCATGCTGGTGGACATCATGATGGTAAGTTTCTACTCAATGTAACAAACAAAATGGTAAATTCCTTACAAAAATCTAGTCCACGCCGTTCAACTATTGAGCACAACGAAAACACCATTTTTGAAATGTACAAATGAAAACAATGGTTACGAAAACGAAGAATGGTTGAGTAATATACATAATCATATTTGCAAAAAGAAGAAAATAAATTAGTCATTTCAGCTCCATTTCTCCAAAAGCTAAAATCCACTATTTCTGAAACATCAAGCAACAAATTTCCACAATTTTTGGGCTGCGGAAAATCAAACACTAAGGTCATTAAAGTGTAAATCATGTTGTGTTGTGGCATTAGACCACAAAACTGAAACAGACATTACAAACAACTCCCAGACAAATTTGTCATGTGAGCTGGAGACAATCAAACCCTAAGGTCATTCCATAAATGGACATAACAAACAACTCCCACATAAATTATTATAAAGGTTGTGGTATTAACCCTCACAAGTCACATGATTTGAGCAACACAAAGAAATAATCCTGCAAAAAAATGCTTAAATTTTGCTTGTCGCACGTGCATTAAAAACATAATCATCGAGGCAGTGGGCCTCTAGCCCACCGTTTCCCTCTCGTACAACTTCTGCACAAAACATCAAATCTTTCATTTCTTTTATTGAGGAATGTTAATTATTCAATTACAGAATTGCTACCAGTGTAACTATTTCAATTCTCTAAATTTTAGACTGTATACCTCAAACTCTAAAATAGAGGCTTGGAAATGGAGACTACACCCCCTAAACTCAAAAAAAAAAAAAAATAGAACTGCAGATGAGTGGCAGACCCCTAGCTTATGAGTATTTTTAATTCATATCGCCTTAGTCAAAGCTAAGATGAGACTTAATCAGTCAAAAACATGGAGTTTTCCACCCTCCATGAAGCCTATTTGTGTAGCCGGATGAGAAATTTGGAGATAATACTTGAGTAGTATGTATCTATATGGATTAACCTAAGGGTTTTCAGGTTCAAGAAAAAGAACGCAAGGTTTGTCTCTTAAAGCATTCCATCTATGGCCTGAAATAATCGTCTGGGCAATGGTATATTCGTTTTCACAAAGCCATTATCTCTGCGGGCTTTAAGATAATCGAACAAGACCATTGCGTGTATGTAAAGAAAGTTGAGAATAAGTTTCTCATTCTTTCCCTATACATAGACGACATTTTAATTGGCCAATAATGAAATGGAGTTGATTGTCACCACTCAAAAGTGGTTGTCCAACATTTTTTATATGAAAGGACATGGGGCAAGCGAATTTTGTACTTGGGATTAAGATCTCAGGAGATCATTCTAAGAAACTTCTTAGTATGTCTCAAGAAACATACATAAGCGTATTCTGGAACGATATCGAATGCATAAGTCTAAACCCCTTGACACTCCAGTTGAGAAGGGCCAAATTTTGAGCATTGAGCAGAGCCCTAAAACTGATGATGAAAGAATGCAAATGGAAAGAGTTCCTTATGCTGGTGCAGTCGGTAGTCCGATGTACGATATGTTGTGTACATGACCCGACATATGCTTTGTTGTTGGCATGGTTAGTGGTTTCCAAAGTAATCCTGGAACTGCAAGGCCCTAAACTCAAAAAATAGAACTGCCGATGAGTGGCAAGCCCCTAGCTCAAGAGGATCATTGTGATAAACAAACCTATTTTTCTGGTGATTTAATAGTGCTTGAATACACTGGTGGAGGTTAGGCGGCTACGTAGAGGCACCAGTGAAAGTGTCCTCACTGCATCTCGCGGGATGGATTTTTTATTTTTTTTAATCAGCATAACTACAAAATTTCATTATCTTCCCAGAAAGTTAAAACTTGAAAGCAATTAAAAAAAACACACACACATCATCCTAAAATTACTAAAAAATAAAGGACAATTTCCAACTAACTAAATACAATCAAATAACACCAAATCAATTCCGATCGAATACGATAGTGAGAGAGAGAGAGAGAGAGATAAATACACGGCGTGAGACGAGGAGATAGATTTTCGGGCCTTGGAAGAGTTGCTCGTCAACGATATGCTCCTTCTAGAAGAACCTCCCCCCTGGCTCGTCATCTTCTTCTACACAAGTCAACAATCGAAAACCCTAGTCTCCTAATTTTGCAATTAACAAGAATTCAATCAAAACACAATTTATGGATGTGTATAATTGCAATATTGTGGATTTTGGAAAATGCCGGGAAAATTAATCAATTTTGCCGGGAAAATCCACCGGCGGGAGAAGTGGAAGGGAGAAAACAGAGAGAGGGAACCCTAGAAATGGGAGGTGCGTAGGATTCGTTGAAAATAAGACTATCTGAAGAACACTAATTGTGATGCGTTCACCAATGAGGATGCGCCACGTATACCACTGGTCTGCGCCCAATATATTTCAGACCAAGTGTATGATTTTTATATATATATTTTTTATGAATTTAATTTTAGAACCGCGTAAAATTGACGACAGGTATGCAAATATTACGACTCCCTTCCTTCCAGGTTATCATTTTTAATTTATTAATTTTTTTATTTAAATGCTGGATAGTATTTAATTGTTAAATTTTTTAGTTTAATTTATTTACTCTTATAACTTAAATAAATTAAAAAAGTTAAATTGTATATAATCAATTTTTTTTAAAATATAAATAAATTAACTTATTTACTTAAACATTACAACCAAATAAACAATTCATATTCAAAATCACGATTTAGGTGTCCATTCATTACGATTGTTCATCGGTTTGGATAATCGAAATCTGAATCAAACCGATTTAATTCGGTTTCAATTTTTTTGTCACAGTTCGGGTTCAAGTTTGGAACCGAAATTTTTTTGGTTTTCGTGACATTTTGGGTTTGGATTCGGGTTTGGGTATACCAAAAAATTTTCAGGTTTAAACATAAAATTCGAAATTATTAAGTATTAAATAAAAAAATATAATTATTTTTAAATTTCGGTTTTTAATGATGGTTCGGGTTCAGTTTATTAACGCTTTTTAATTATGCTTCGGATTCAGTTCGGGTTTCAGGTTCGATCCAGCTTCGTCGGTTCAAGTTCGGTTCGATTTTTAATGAATTTCAGGTTCGGTTCAATTCCAAAAAAAATATTAGTTCAAATTTCGAATTTAACTCGAACCCGACTGAACCAAGCCTAACCTCCATTAATAATACCAAAAATTGGGAAAGGATTCTTTAATACCAGTCGAAAGCTAAAAAAAAGTCTGGTTATAAAAAATTTCAAATATAATTTTATAGTTGCACATAATAAATTAGTTTTGTGATTATAAATTGATTGCTCGTCACTAAACATTGAATGATGTTTTCATACGCTTTTACCAATAAATTTATACTGCGGGTGAAGAGATTTTTTATTTTCTTTTTTGCAAAGGGAGAAAAAAATTATGTTTTTTATACATAACTTGAAGAAATTATTTTTCTTCGAATACAATAGTATAAAGATTTTTCACATTACCAAAAGTAAATGAATAACACTTTTTTTTTAAATGGAAGAAAACACGTGTATTTCATGACACTCGAGACTTCATTTCTAAGTTGAATTGTTTTAAACACGTGATATTTTTTTACATCATAAACAAATTCTTTACCAAAATATGATGTTTCATTAAAATTAAAACCTTATACATTTGTAATTACTGTCAACCATTTCATATTTTCATTTGAAGAATCACAAAAATGCATATACACACGTGGAAACTCGTCCCTAATTCGCTTAAGTCCGTATTAAATTCTTTTAGAAGAGCAAAAGTATTAATACATTCTGAATAATATAGTAACCGAGAGAGACAATAATTTCATTCATATTCTATATCAAGATTAGGAGTTGAATTATTAAGAAAAAATATTAATGAATCGGAGTTTGAATCTAATCGATAAAATATTTCCTTTTCATTGTGAAATCACACCCGATATGAGAGATATCAGTGCATTCTAATAGGTATAGACTTGGATATAGGTATAAATTCAGACATAAAATTGGCAACTGTTAAAAATTTCCAGATTTGGAAGTGACAAGGATTTGGTAATTTTTAATTTTTATAATAAAGTTTATGAGTGATATATTACCTGAAAAATAAAAATTTAAGCTAAAATGAATCACCTTAATGTGTGATTGGGTTGCGTTTACACTGCAAAGGTGGACGAATGGGTGCCAATGAGGCCATAATCCTGTCCGACCACTCAAATTTTTCTCTCATCCCTAAATTATACATACGGACGTATACATATATATATATATATATATGTATATATATGTATATATATATATATATGTATATATATGTGTATGTATGTATGTATGTATGTATGTGTTATACATATTTGATGATTTGATAAATATACATAGACGAGTTAAACTCTCGAATAAATTGTCGGCTCATTTAACAAACGAGTTATAAAATCAAATTCTTGGTTTTTTTTTATCAAACGAACTTAATATTTAACTATCCGTTATCGAAAAGCTCTTAAAAGGCTTTGTTCATTTATATATCTGTCCTCAACTGGTCAAGCCGATGTTTTTGACAAATGGGCTAATAGTCTTTCCGAACTAGCTATATAGACGGGATAGTGAATGAGGAGTTATTTGGGCTGTAACCCCAAAAGGTCTATTGACAAAGCTCTATACTAAGCCCATTACATGTGTCCGTTAGCCCAACAGTAACTGCCGTGAATGGTGATATATAGGCATGAAATAATGAAATGTGCCATAAAATGGGAAAACGCTTAAGTAAAAAAAAAAAATTGTATTATTGAATAAATCTAATAATACCACTCAACAACTACACTGTAAATCATAAAATAAATAAATACATAGCGGTAAACCATTACCATTTTCCCAATTTTTGAGCCAAATTGATTGATAAAATATATGGTTAACACTAACTCTTGTACTAATACAATATAAATTTTCTGGTTGAGAGGTCGGCGAATTGGCCCAAAAGTAGCCAATTTTTTAGTCAATTTAATCAAAATAAAATATTTTTTTCTGGTACGGAGATTGTCTCAGATAAAATGGTTCCTATAAACATTGGTTATAACACATACATGCCAAATGAAATAATTTTTCGATATTTCTGTTGGCCTTTTTGAGGACAAATTGATAGGAATCTCTGATTTCTTCTGGGCTTAATATAACATTGAGGGGATAAAACAAGAGAAACTAACAATAAGTTGTAAGAAGAGGGGGCTCCATTTATAAATAATTTAGACCAGCCCAAACTATTTTGTAAATGAGCTTTAAATTTTGGGCCAATTATTAATTGGGCAATTATCAAACCTACCCCTACGGTTTGGCCTTTTGTCAATTTAGTCCCAATGGTTCGAGTTTTATTAATTTCACCAGCAGGTTTCAATATTCCATCATTAAGGTCCTTTTGCCTCAAATTTGGACCATCTTACCCCTGTATTAGAGAACATCTTGAAATAAATAAAAAGAAATATGAGAAAAAGTGAAAAAACTTATACAAGAACAAAATTTAAATTCCACTATGTATATATACACACATATGTACATACATATTTAATACACATATTAATATTTAAAAAATAATATAATATCAATAAATAGTATAATATTAGATTACAATTAATCAAGAAATAGTATTATACATGGAAAATGAATAAATTTCCAGAAGTATATTTTTTTGTTAAACGATGTGCCATCATTCTTTTGGCCCTTTTTAATAAATCTTTCTATTTACAAAAAGGATAAAAAAAAGTCGTAACGAATTTTGTTTGACACTTTTGTTCGTAATCTTTCTATTGAGATATTTTTAAGTAATTTTCATTGATGAAAACTATTTTTATAAGAAATAAAATTAGATAACTTCATTAAGTAATATTTTAACTAAGATATAATGGATGGATAAATATTAATAGTGAGCTAAAATACAATAAACTTAAACTAAACTTAAATGAATTATTTGCAAATTTTAAAAAATTTAACTTGTACTTTAAAAAATGATATTTTACTAATTAAATTACTCATTGTGTAGTACAATTTATTAAATAAATATAAATGTCTTAATATAGCTTATCCTTGGAATAAAGTTGAAAAATGACAAAAGGTCATTATTGATAGAATTTTAAAACCTGGGGGTGAAAGTGAGACAAATTAAAACTTTGGAACTAAATTAAAAAAAATAAAACTTTGGATGTAGTTTTGATAATTGCCCTAATTAATATATAGAGTACTATTTTAGGTCTCATAGATTGTACACAAAGCACTTTTACTTTCTCGTTACTAAGTTATTATTTGCAGTTGCGAAAAGTAGGAAACAAAATAACTGTGACACTGAATTACATACACAGATAAGTGTGACCCTACTTAAAAAGCTTTAAACTTTTCAATCTTACCAACTTTCAATAAATTATTTGAAACTTTATGATTGCATCAAAGACTTATATTCATCATCGTGTTAAAATCTTATCACCAATGTCCTTTTTCCAAATCCGAAATTAAAATTGGCTTATTCTAATTTTCGACCAATACCGAGCTAATGGAATGAGGTTTATCATTAATAGGATAGTTTAATTAAAAAAATCTAATAATGCTCACAATGTCAGCTCAGTCATTTCAAAAATCCAATCCCTTCTCATTTTCGTGAACTAGACCATTCACAGCAGTTTTAAATTTTGAAGGAACATTTTTTCAAAAAATACTGCATTAAAAATTTTTTCATTCCATAAATTAAATTTAAACGAGAGAATTCTTGTACTGAGTTTCGAGGGAAAAAATACAATTATCACTTTTTATAATTAAAAAAAATTAATTTTCTCCTTTTAAATCATTTTCCTTTTCCACTAGTGTGGGTTCGCTCACTCATCCAGGTGTGCATAAATATATACACAACATTTTTTGCTCATGTTTTCTAGGTTCTTGTTAACAAATATTAATCTAGTGTAATATTAAAATAGGTATTAGATAAAGGAAAGAAAACAAAAATTAAAATTTCAAAAATATCATCGTGAGACAAGGGGAAATTTTTAAGGGTTTGGTTGGTTATAATTTTAAGCAAATAAACCAACTTAATTTTTATTGAGAAAATATATTGAATACTTTCAACTTAAAATTCTCAGCTTATTTAGATAAAAATAGTAAATAAACCTAACTTAAAAGCCTATGCTTACACATCGTAGCATTGATTTTCCAGTCGGAAACTCATTTTCAGTACAAAGGTGAAATGCCGAAATTTTTTAAGGAAAATATGTAGGAAATACCTAAAAAAAGTATAGAAAACTCATCGGAAACACATAAAAAACGTATCGAAAACTCAAATGATACATATAGAAAACGTAGGAAAAACGATTTTGAAATATTATGGATACTAGTAGAAAATTTATAGTAAATTTGACGAATACATATTTACATAAAATTAAATAAAAATTAATAAAAATATATTAAAATATAATATTTATAGTATTTTTATGTTAAAATAATTTTTTTATGTATAATCTTTTAAATTATAAGTAATATGTTTATCAAAAGTATCAAATATAAGTATAAAAATTTACGTATAACAAGTATTTATAAGTTTGAAAAATATTTTATAATACTATATAAAATAATTATATATGTTTTCTTTATAATTTGCACACGTTTTACAATTACATCTAATAAATTTTGTAATTATGTTTTTGTTTTTACTATATTTTTAGACTTATATTTATCGTTTCCATTTTCCACTACGAATCCCCTTTGGTTGGGCAACTATGATTAATATTTTATATGGATGTGACAGATCGTCCAAGTTTTCTTTGTTTGCAATTAAGCTAACAATAATGTCATAATCTACTGATTCCTCGGGTTATTTCTTAGCTGCCCCATCACATGCTATTAACTTCATAATAATCCAAACACAGTTGATTTGAAAATGGGCGTTAAATTACGCTATATTTAAATTATCTTTAAAGTACAATTTAGGTGCTTGGTATTTGATAAAAGTTTGCATCAAATTAATTAGTGGTTGCTAATTTAAGTAGTCCATAAAAGAGTTCCTATGGCTAATTTACTCTATTTTCCTAGACCAACTAACCGAGTAGGGGCTTGCCAATAGTAAATGAGTTGGGTTATAAGCAGAAAAATGCAATTTTCATAGCGTTAAAGAGTGTATATATATATATACATATATATATATATAGGGAAAGAATAATGGAATAAAATAAAAACGCTAGTTAATATTTCTTTTTTGTCGATATAAGCAAATATTGTATAGCTGATATGTTGGCAAATGGTGCATTCTTTGGTAGCGGATTTTTTTTTTTAAACAGTATCACCTAACTTTTTTGTATGATTTGCTAACCTTCAACTAATAACCAGAATTGTAGACATATATCTCATTTTTTACTATAAAAAACGGTTCAATTAATATAATAAAGCCGTGATTTTGATTATAAAAAAAATAATAATAACTCTAAAAGAAGGATAAGGATATGTATAAATTATGCACAAATTCTATCGTATACAACCTTACATTGACGTCATAAATAAGGATCCGACAAACATACAAGAAAAAATAAATTTCTATCAATACAAAAATTAATACTCACCACACATAACATAATAAAGTTTCTAAGTTATTATCCATGAAATCTTATTTTATAATCACATGTTTAATCGGTTATTTGTTATCTGGGACACAAATTTTCTAATTACTTTAAAAAGTTTAAAAGAGAAACAATATGCATTGATAATTCACCCTTTTTTTTTAAAAAAAATTATTTTCACAGTAGACAAAGAATGCGTGTACGATTATTTAAGTGATGCCGTGCTAAAGTCCCATCTAATAATGACATGTGAGATCACAGGTTATATGTGTGACAAATTAACCAAATTTAGCTTTGCTTGAATAATAAAAATCCTCAACATGATTTTCGTATCAATTGGGGAATTTGGGAATTAAAAATGAGATGCTAAGAATCATATATATTATAATAGAGTGCTAAAAATTTTATTACAAAGATATTGAAGTTGCATAAAAAAAATTATATTAAAATATCAAATATTTAATGAATTTGCTAAAATTATAGAAGAAACTGTAGTCCCTTAATAAACTTATAATCACGTTGCTAGATATATGTAACCATCAAAGGTACACCATAAGTTAATCATAGTATATAAGTGGGACAAATTAATCAACTTTGTTTTGCTTGAACTGCAAAAGTGCTCACAGGAATTTCTATCAAAAAAGCAGAAAAATATATGGAATGAGTAGTGGGAGATATGTGTTTTCACTGCAGAAGTTACCATCAAAATTCACCAAAAGTTTAAATTAAAATTCACCAAAATTTTTGCAATTCACAAAGTACAAGTCAGAGTAATTATTGTCTACGACTTTTTTGTTAAAGTTTTAATACAAAAATTAAATTTTTTATTACATAAAAAAAAAAAACTGAATGATCCAATTAAATAGTTTTGGTGAGCTCTCTTTTTATCTTTTCGAAACTTAGAAAACGGACAAAGGATATGCCCTTTAGATATTCATGAAGTGTCTTGTAACAAAGGTTATAAAAAGATTTTTTCCCGGAAAAAATCGGAATAGGAAATTAAATTTATAGAGTTTACAATTTAGATATACGTATCATGTATAAGAGAAAGAAAATTCAGGTTGAAAGTTAAGTAGTTAAATATCACAATTATTAGGCTAAAATCCCAAAAAATAAACAAATTCTTGTTTAGTAATTTATACTTTAAGAAATGTATCACACTCCAGGCCTAACTTTAGGAATCTTCATTAAAATTTCCGACTAAAATATAAATTGACATCAATTTTCGACAATAAAAAAAAATAAGAAATGGGTCCATGGCCTGATGATCGATCTTTTTTTCCCCCTCCTAATGATAAACTAATATATGATTGGTTGTTGACTCGGATTTATTAAAAAAACACTGAATTTTCTTCCAAAAATTAACTATAATTGCTTTAACTTCACTATGAATTGTGAAAAATAAATTTAAAGAAAGATCATCATGAGTATTAAAAGAGATCCAATGCCTGCATTATACGCTTAAAGAGTTTATGGAAAAAAAAATGAATTTTTTCTCAGGTAAATATTAAAAATTCATTAAATTACACGAGTTAAGATTCAATTATTTTTACCATGTTTCAACCAGCTTTTACATGGTCAGTGTTCAATTACATTTATTTCAGTTTTTACCATCGGGGCATATTTATTTTCCATGGAAATAATATTATTCCTCCTTTATTATGACTACCATACACTGCCCCTATTTTTATTAACTTTGCATCAACTTTTACAATGCACAATTATGGAAAAGCCGTGATTTATGGTAACATATCACAATCATATTTATATATTGCAAAATAAATTCTTAAAAAATAATAAAAATAATAAAAAAAATTGGTGATTGCATACGACATATCATTTGAGAGAAAATAATGCTCAACCAACTATTCTCAGAAAAAATAAAATTCTCTACCAACAGCACTTAAGTAGATTTAATGTAAATAGATATGCTCTATCAACATTCATTTATTGAAAAAGATAAATTTCACCATCATATTATAATTTTTTCATGAAAAAAGCATGTGCCCATTCCTATCATCTGACATTTTATTTATGCTAATTCAACAACATATAAATAATTTTTTTGTGTAAATAAGCAACTTGATTGCTTTTTCCCCTAAAAAAAAAAAAAAGATAAACAAAATTATTTTTAAAAAAATGACTAAACTCAAGTCCATGCGTTTTTTTTTCACATTGGAAAACAAAGCTAAATATATCAACTGAGAGGTGCTTATATAATGTGCTAATCCGTATTGGAATTTTATGCGTTTTCATAAAAATTTTCACAAGTTTTGAGCAACTTTTGAAATATTGGTGCAGCTATAATTAAATAATTTTTTAATAATAATAAATAATAAATTAGAAATAATAGAAATTTATTATTAAACAAATGGAAGAAATTAAAATTTATATTCATACGCTGCTATTACAAACCAAATTGGAGAAATACAAATATTATAATGAATAAAATACTAGACGATATTACAATTTACTGTATCATTTTAAATCCAATTTGTCTGTCATCCCATTCGAGTTGCTTCTAGCATGAACTGAAAATGGATTCCCAAAATATAAAGTTTGCCCACTACGCCATGATAAAAGCTGCAATCTAGATGTCTAGTAAAATCTTTTGTGGTGCGTCACTGTAACAGACTCTCTACATGACTATGTGTACGTGTGCAAAAATAGATGCAATGCTATGTTATTTTTTGGATAAAAAATAGGGATGACACATAATCTTTTTATAGCGAAAAATCATGCAGAATGTTACATTTTTCAGTCATTAAGTCACTCGTTATTGATAACAGTTTCAAGGAATCTAAGGTTGGATTTTTTTTGCAATTTCTGAAGCTCTTAGGGTGTTTATGTAATTTTTAAAAGTATTTAATTAAAATACTTTGCTCGAACCATTCACGTGTACTCAGCTCGAGCATTGACCACGAACCCGGATAAGGATAAGGATGCGTCTAATGACCTATGCACAACCAACTACGAAGCCCAGGCTCGAGTCAGGCTCGGCCAGACAGCGCGCTTGTGTATAGTGATTTCACTTTCATGTATAAGTATCATACGAGATTACACTTCTAGTAGCACATGTTATATTTATAACACATATAAAATATTTATCTCCTCGGTGTAGGATAATTCCCACAAATTTTAACACCCCACTTCAAATCCCTTTTAAACACGTGACATTAAAACTAATTTTTATTCACATTATTTGTCATTTGTAATATGTGAATATATTGTCTCGAAATTCACGACAAGAGTTTCAAACTGATAGAACCAAGAACCAATTCAGAAACCGAGATCGCGCTCACGTTGTGTGAACAAGCAAATGAAACTGAGATATTGATATACTTTTCTTCATACCTTGACTCGAAATGCTTACAACCTTTTATTGGTCTATAAAAGCCGTACGTTATTATTCTCATGGTTGAATATAAGGCCACAATTACTCTAATAGATTCTAAGGAAAGGAACAAAAATAAACAAGGAAAGTAATATCATGTTTTGAGACAATCAAGCCCATAGTTTGCTGCATCAATCTGCACTGAATCTTCTAGCAACCAGCACATGTTTTTCATATGTACTAATAGTTCTTCAGCAGCGTGTTTGGCATACGTGTGCATGTGCTCTTGCGTGGTTCGTCCCCTGCACCAATCCTAACACAAATCCACCGGAGAACGGCAAAAAATATTGAGTGGATCCCATTTAAAAAATTGCTCAAATTTGATTGAAAATCACGATCAAAACCATAATTTTCCAATATAAAGTTAAGTTCAAATGGAGTCTATTTGATGGTTTTGGATGTTCTTGAGTAAAATTCTTAATATTGGTAAGAAGATTAAATAAGTACTTGAATAAAACTCATGAATAAAGCAAATTAAAATTTGCACTAAATTTGGTGCAGAAGTTATTAAAACTTTGAAATCGAAAAACTTTGAGCCATGATATCGTATTGTCCAGCCACGTTGTGTCGTGCTCGTATTGAAAATGAAAGAGGCTCATCAACATGTTCAACTGTTCGAAACCTTGGGATATATAAAAAAACAAAAATCCCTCAAAGTGACCAAATTGAGTATTTTGAACCTGGTTACAATTATTTGTGGGGAGTTTATTCCACATCCATTGGGAGACACGGGTTTAAGAGATATATAGCGATCAACTTTTGATAAGATAATTGCCTCTTCGGAGTTAAAATACTGTGTGTTTGTTTGATTGTAACTTTTAAGTAAATAAATTAATTTATTTATGGCTAAGAAATAAAATACATGCAGCCATGTCAAACTTTCAGTTTATTTAGATAAATAAAAAAAGCACCTTAAATCGTTATCATTATATCCTTGAAAATCTAAACAAATTAGGATAGGTTAAAATGAAACAAAATAAGATATCAAGTCGGCTCGCTAATGTGGGTTTTTCGATACCACTTATTCCTATCGAAAGTCATTTGCTCGTCTAACATCGTATTCCACTCATTCCGATTGAAAGCCATTCACTCGTCTAACATTGTAATATGTATGCCATTTTGTACCACTTATGTACATATAGTTAGAGGCTTATTTCTGCCTTTCTTGTCAAATCCCAATGTAATAATCTCGCATTTTATAACTGGTACACTCACTTGACTACTTTTTACATGTCTAAACTATTTTAAACGGCTCTTTTATTTTATTTTATTTTCAATTGATGTCACTCATAACCTAATCCGAATAGCTTCATTTCTAATCCTATATTTCATAATCTTCCCACGTATCACCTCAAAATATGCATATATACTCCACTCATCTTGTATTCAAATTGTTTTTCAATGCCCCAATACCCGCTTCCATAAAATAAAATTGGTTATGCTACGGTCTTACGAAAAAAAAAAATCAGCCTTTATATTAAGGTCACATAAAATTTCAGATACATTTTTCCACTTCATCCGTACTACTTGAATTTTGTGATTGATATTTCTTTCTATCACATTAGTGCTTTGGAGTACTAATCTCATATACTGAAAATGACTAGACTTTGAACCACATCCTTAGCTAAATTAACCACAATTGGGTTCACTATATGTCGTTCTTTTAAACAAAACTATATATATTCGGTTTTTAACCTATTGCGCTCAACTTAAACAAGTGTTGTATCATATAATTTTTTTCATTCATTTAAGTGTTAGTTTAGAAAATCAATATTGCATTAATTACTTTTTTTTTTCTTTCAAAATTACTATATTATTTCTAATTATTTTCTAACCACTCTACTTGAATCGAATATTTAGTGAAAGGTATTTGGACAAAATATATTTATTTATTTTTTTGCTAAAATTAAAACTATTTAATGATTTCATTAAAATTGTTTAGTAATTATTTAATTTTTTATATATATTTTAAAGTTTTAATATCATTTATTCCAAAAATAAATAAATAAAGTAGAATGCGACATTTTTCCAGCCAATACTACAATGCTCCATAAGGAACTACAACTCAACCACACTAACACAAATTACATAGGCAGTGAATATAAAAAATTAGACTATAAATACACTAAAAAATACAAATTAACCTGATACATAAATAAATAAACATATAAGACTATATAATATGCTAGAAATATAAAAAAATAGCTAACAGGCCGAGCCAACAAAGTCATAATATAAATAGAACTTAAAAGACAAACTCTATTATTGGATAAAAAAAATTGCATTTACCGCTAATAGTATTAAAACTCACCAGATAGATTGATAGTTTGTTATATCCAACACCTACTCTTTGACATTCAAGACCAATTACTTGTAACCAGAGTCCATAATCAAGTTCAACCATCGTGGCCTTTAGGAAAAGGAATCTTGAAGTATTATACAGAAAAATTCATAGTTCTCAAGCATTAAGTCTGTGAAACCACTAATCGAGCAATAACGTAAAATTACAATAAACTAAAATACTAAATTATCTACACCGGCCAATAAAATAAAGGTGGATTCACCAGATATGTTACAACTGTCAATTCACATCTCAGTATAACGTAGATATAAAAGGAGAATACCTAATGTAATTGAGCGACGTGTTGGTACCAATTGCCAACAACACGAGGATATCCACAAATATCGATGGGGCAGCAACAATGCAAAGCCGAACTATCAATGGCATCGAAGGTCGCCATTCCGTTGAGACTAAGAGTAGACCATACCGGGCTAAGAAAGCATGTTTTTATTTTTTAGAGCACAACAAATATTTCTAAACCACTCTCTTATACATGAGTATTATGTCTTTAAAAAAAAACAAAAGGTATTGGAAAAAATCTAACTCTATTATAAAATTGTGAAGAGATAAAACATTTCCTCTATTTTGCAATCCGAAAATGTCCTTTCAATTATTATAAAATTACAACTATTTTAGTTATTAATTTGAACGAAATAAGGATAAAAACGAATTTAACAAAATATGTATATTACCATTTATCTAAATAT
>MKEJ01005087.1:0-11334 GCA_001753735.1 Embelia ribes | reverse complement strand
GTATCTATACGTGCCTGCTCGCGGGTTGTGTAGTAGCGAGGCGGTTATTGAATCTACGGGTCGGGCCGAATTGAATTCGAGAGTCGACGATTCGGATGAGTCGCGGTTGACGAGGCAGTAAGAAAACGACGTGGCTTTGAGCTGAGCGGGTAAAGAGAGGGGCCCACTACCTAGTCCTAACAAACCCGCGGCTCCGATAAATAGTCCCTCGTTATCGTGCCCACACCCGATTGCCACGTCATTGATTGATCCAGAATTTCCGAACGTCAGCTTTTCCGTAGCGAGGTTACCCATCGTGAATGATCCATCCCCGTAAGATATCTGGTCGTATTTAATAAATACTCAAATCAATAAAATATGTATGCATAATTGAACAAAAACTTTAATTGGAGTGGATATGTAACTTAACGAAAAAACACTGTTTTTTCACATCTCATAAAACACACGTATATATCATGTTCTTTTAACCGTTTCTGTTACAAATTTTTAAAAGAAATGCATTTTAAATAAGAAAATGAAAGCTTCAGAATTTTAATAGCATGGATCATATGTACCGTTGTATTATAGGAATGTTCTTGTAACAAAAAATCGTGTTAAACTCAAATGTGTAGCACAATATTCTTTTGTCGCACTATATTTTACGAAATATGCACCTGGTACGTGCAGGACCGATCTTGGCAACCCGAGCTATGGAGCTGGGCGCACTGTGGGGAATTGCAGGAGACGGGGAGGTACGTGGAGGATCCATACGGGTCGAATATCGGGTCGGACTGTTGGTAGCAGTCGGCGCAGGGGGTGCATTGGAGCCAGCTTACGTCACTGCCCGTATCAATGACGAAATAGTATTCCCTTGGGGTCTGACCCACCGCTAGCCTGGCGAAATACTCGCCGCTACCCTGGCCAGCCCCCGAGGACAGAGGCGTCTCAAGACCCTCAGTCTTGTACACTGATGGTGTGGCATTGACCAGGGTCGATTCGATGGTGGACAAGATCGAGTCGACCCTGGCTGAGTCACGGGCGAGCCGGAACTGAGTCAGGGCTTCGTAGTCATTGAACTTGTGGAGGGAGGCCCGGGGGTGGAGCGAGAGCGAGAACGATGATGTGGTGGCAGCATCTTCTTGTTGTTGGGGCATTTTGGTAGTTTGTTGGGTTTCTGGGATGGGGTCGGGGTGGGAGGAGATGATGTGGAAGGTGCGGAGGAGGGAGGCGGAGACGTTGAATTCGGCGGTGTTGGGGTGGGAGAGAGACTCTACCGGGAGATGGAGGGAGAGAGTTATGAAGAGGGAACAGAGGAATGATGTTTTATGTGCCATTGTATTGTTTTGTTTTGTTTTGTTTTGCCTTGAGGTTGTGAAGAAGGGATTTGGGGGTATTTAATGAATGGAAAAGGGGAAATAAAGAGAGGAAGATTTCATTATGGTTAGGAGTAAGAGCGAGTTGGACTAAAGAATTAATCTTTCAAATAATCAACGCTCTTATTATATTTTTTTCAATTCACCATGTTACTCAGTTTTTTTTCAAATTATAAGCCAAAAAATGTTCTATATATGTGTCAGGATATTAACACATTTTTAACCCATATCAAAATTTATGATTATTTAAAATTCACAAATATTCACCTATTTCATAAAAAAAAAAAACTTAAAAAAAATAAATAAATAAATAATAATAATAAGTAGCTCGGAATAAACAATCTTTCAAATTTTGGTGACTTTTCTAATTGATTTATATTAAAACTTAATTAGAATCACGTGAGTGATGAGAGAATTTTTTCAATTAATAATTTGAATGAAATAACATGAAGTGGTTGTCAATTGGAATAAATAAATAGTTTGTGGTTTTCAAATAAAGTAGTTGAATTGTACACAGTAATCAATTACAGAAAATCAAAATATATAATTGTTATTCGCTAATTTCTTTTAGCACATGGTTGTTTTTATATTTTACCATATATTTTTTAAGCAATTCTATTTGTACTATTTTTTTTTGCAAAGACATCACTTATAATTTGATTAAAAAATAGCTGTTTGTACAACCACTTGGCACCAAACATCTAATGCATCCAAATAAATTGCTTTATTTTTATAAAAAAATAAAAAATTACATAATTGCCCTCACTAGCTCTCTCTCTCAATCTTTCACCACCAACATTGTTCCACCATTGATCAATACCACCACCAATACCACACCATGCCACTACTGGCCACAGCGAACCGCCACCATCGGCCGCAGCGAATAGTCATTTGGCCTCTGATATTTTGAATGTTTGTGGTAACATCCGCCTGGAATTTTTTGATATATGCAATGACATAAAGATCTACATTCAACCTCTGAGTTTTAGAATATCTTGAGTAGCATTTAAAAAATTGGTATGCGAATGTACACTTTGAGTTCATATATACAATGAGCTCGCTGCCTATATTCAACATTTGAGATTTTGAAAGTCCTGAATGACATTAGAAACTCTTATTCATGATTGGATACTGGGAGCTCACTTACAGTAAGATTAAGGCCTTCATTCGACCTTTAAAGTTTTGAATGTTCCGAAGGATATTCAAAAATCTAATTTATGAATGTATATGCAATGAAATTAAGATCTACATTTGATTGAATGCATTGAAGTACATTCGAAACTCTAGTTTATGAATGTACGCTTGAAACTTACTGAAGACCTACATTCGGCATTTTAGGTTTCAAATGTCCTGAGTGACATTCGAAACTCTGGTTCATGAATGTATTTGGGTATTTTCATAATTAATGGAGTGGTACCGATAGTTAATTTTGTGGTGCTAATGGAGAAAAAAATAAATGCCCATTTTTTTTGTGGTGCTCTGAAAGTAAGGTAATTTTTAATTGTATGGTGCGTCAAGAAAAATGGTAGCTTTTGCAAAAAAAATGGTGTAAATAGAATTGGGTTTTTTTTTAATTATTATTATTTTTTTTATCATATGAGAAACTATGTTCTTGGTATAGTATAGTATATTATCCAGTGGAGTTATAATAAAAGTTGAGATTGTTTATCTTCGTAAATTTTATATAATTTTTGTTATTCATTAAGAATAACAATTATTAAAATATTTCTCCGATCCAGTTTCGTCAAATGAGATTATATCATCGACAAATAATATGCAACATGATATTTCGTTTTGGATATTATAATCAATTACTATTGTGAATAGTAAATGGCTTAATTTTGAGTCTTGATATAACTCTACAGTAACATAGAAGCTAGAAGAAATGCCCCTACACGTTTTGATATTAATAATCACACCCTCATATATTTCATTGATAATACTTATATACTATAGAGGGACCGATTTGTTTGTCAAAATCCACGAAAGTACTTTTTGAACCACTCTTTCATATGCCTTTTCCAAATTGATTTTCTTCCATGCTCTACGTCTCTCCATCAATTGTATTAGTAAATGCATTGGTCTTGTATAACTCATAGTATAACTCATAAATTTAATCGCACGATAATTATAATAATTCTATATTTTTACCATTGGTCTTGTATAAAGGTACTAAAATACTTTTTCTGTATTTATCGGGCATCTTTCCATTTGCTAAGCAATAATGGACATAAAAACAAGACCGGAAGAGCGAAAATCTCATAATTTTAAAAATTCAAAGACCAAAAATTGCAAAAACAAAAACTTTAATACTGCGGCTACTCAATATCATTTTTGCATCAAGTTCATGAAGTCTTTTTGTGAGGATAATGGGAAAAAAGGAGTACATGACAATATGTGATTTAAAATCTCCATAAATATACCGTTAGACTTTTTAAAGCAAAATATTAAAAGTTTTCGTAATGCTACTAAACTACTAGTTGTAGATGTAGACCATCACTATTGCTAAATTATTAAAACGAATAAAATCTCTCATTAAAAGATTGGGCATGGGGTGACATAAGTAAGAGGGCAAGTCAAGGATTGAATATTGTAAAATTATTATGGGGTTAAAAATATTAAGGGGACTTGGCTAAAGCCACATTTTTTTTTTTAAAATTTTTTCACTGAGGCTTAAAAATATTTGGTGACTTTTTTAATATTATATATGGAGATATTGTAAATCCTCTCGGCATACGTTTAGTTCTTCTAGTTGCTATTCAATATGTTTTTTTTTTTTTGGTAGAAGAAAAGGATTATGATATTGATAGTGAAATGTTAAGGGAATTTAAGAGAAACAAAATATCTCATGGCATGTTCTTACATTTAAAGAAAACAAAGATCCTCTAAATTCAGCTTAAAATATGTAACTTAATGCAAGGGTTAGGAGTTTCTAAAAAATATGGTATTTCATTTTACTTATTTAGTTAGGTGATTTATGATTATTGAAAATTATGAACCTAATTGTCAACTTCCGTTTTCCTCAGTGGTGAAAGAATTTGATGCCGCAATTTACTTAGTAATTTGATTAATTACAAATTCGAAACAAAATAAAACAGTAATTTGATGATCAAGATAAAAGGCATCTTAGGTAGTGATTATCCTTGTCTTAATTCCTTGCATGTAATGTGAAGTTATTTTCATTTAGTTTTTTTTTTATCTTAAATACAAAATGTTGTAAGTTTGTGTTATTAAGTAGGTATGGGGATAAAAGAGTTCATTTTTTTTTTTTTTTTAAAAAAAAGGTTATTAAATGCTGGTTTTTTTATTTTTTTTTTGTTTTTTTTTTTTTTTAATTATTTTTTCCCCAGGTGTATATTATTGACTATGGCCTTGCCAAAAAGTATAGAGATCTTCAAACACACAAGCATATTCCCTACAGGTATTTTAGTGAATATTTCTGTTTTGAATTTTTTAATTGCCATTCTGTTGATCAATATCATTATGTGATGTGGATTAAAATCCATGTGCACTGTGGCATTAAACATGCTTGCTTATCGGTTATCAAGAGCTTACGGAAATTCTTCAAACAAACTTATATCAGCATGTACTTTCAGTGAGTGGTTATGTTCTCAATGGTGGCTTGCCATTAGTTAACATGTTCTTTTAACTGCTGGCATGTAGCAAGTGTGTATTGCTGTACATGATAGCTATTGTTTCTGTCTGTGAGATATTCCATTTGTAACTATAGGTATGCCAGTCAAAGATTAGGTATGATGGTTCAACTAAGTAATGCGGAGATTTCTTACATGTTCGTTCCCAGTATTTATAGTTTGCACAAATTGGATGTCTATCACGGGAAATTCCAGGGTTTTTGTACATGAAAAAGATTACATATTTGGTTTAAGCTCATGCCTCAACTTTGTGACGTTGCAATATTATCACGACATTGAAAACCTTTTCATGGGAATAAATTTGTGAGACGAAATGTGTGCTTGCGTGATTGAAAACAAGAAAAGCCCTTGCTTATGATTACCTTGGACATATATGTGGTCCCAGTTGGTGTTGGAATGAACCACTCTACCCCTTGCCCGTTCGGCTCTCCCCACATGTCCTTTCACATTCCCTATTTTATGTGTATCTGACTACCCATTTTATGAGCTTATCTGATTGCATTTTTTTTTTTCCAGGGAGAACAAAAATCTTACAGGGACTGCCCGTTATGCAAGTGTTAACACCCATCTTGGAGTTGGTGAGCAGATCTAACTTTTTTCAAGCATGGGTTAGATTTCGTGGTTTATGTTTTGTTGATTGCCATGTGTATTGTATTTGCAGAGCAAAGCAGAAGGGATGATCTGGAATCACTTGGTTATGTGCTTATGTATTTTCTGAGGGGAAGGTAAAACATCTAGAGCAATCTTTATTCGAATTCCGTAATTGGATACTACCTGTACAATTCTGACTTGGCTCCATTATTTCCTTTTTAGTCTTCCTTGGCAGGGTCTAAAAGCCGGCACGAAGAAGCAGAAATATGACAAAATTAGTGAGAAGAAGATGCTTACTCCGATAGAGGTAAAATCATGTACTTTTGAACGCTGCGTTGCTTTTAGATATTAAATCTAGTAGAAGAAAGTTGATATGATGCTGAATATGTGATAGTTTATTTGGATCTTTTCTGTGTAACATCTGTTTTTGGGTATCTTGTTTCTTTTTGCTAATGCTTTATTTTCAGGTGCTGTGCAAAACCTCTCCTTCAGAATTCATTTCGTACTTCCATTATTGCCGATCATTGCGATTTGAAGACAAGCCAGACTACTCATACCTCAAGAGGCTTTTCCGCGATTTATTTATTAGAGAAGGTTCTTTGCCTTCCACGTCTTCTGTTTTTAGATACTTGTGGCTGTTTCCCTTTTCAATCCCCCATTTTCCCCTTCCAATTTCAAGACTGTCACCATATTACTACACGCATCTATTACTCTTTAATTTTGCTTCTTTTACATCTTTGTATATGCATTGTGGTTTAACAACGTTTACCAATATAGGTTATCAGTTCGATTACGTCTTTGACTGGACCATTCTGAAGTATCCACAAATTGGGTCCAGTTCTAGAACACGGGTTTGTGCTTCTCAGGGATCTTGAAACTGTTACTATAAATATATTTCTAATTATATGAATGTCTTTTTTGTAACTTCTGAATTAATCTGGTGATTTATATTCTTGTCCATTGCAGCAACCAGCTGGAAAGGTACCTGTAAACCCTGGGCCTTCTGTGGAAAAGAGGATGACTCCAGGTAATGTTTTTCTTGTCAAAGTCTGTGTTACGAAAGAAAAGCTTAATTTTCCCTGATTATATCTTTTTGCTGATTTTGAGTGGTACCTCAAGTTTATTAGGGATATAATTATCGGATATTTTTCCTACTACTCAATTTGAGTAAATCTTGGAACATTACCATCAGTTCCTGTAAAATTAAACCCCTGAATTTCGGGATTGGGACTTTGAAGTATATAAAGACCCCAAATTTAGGTTTTGTGTGCCTCCAAACTAAATACAATAATATCACGCATAACACTGTAAGTTTTAGCACATTATATCGTCACTTGAAAAAAACTATCCCTTTAGCCCACCTCAGCAGCTTGGTGATAGGTGAGGCGGTTTATTGACTGGTAGTTCTTTTTGTTGAGATGGAAACTTTGTTCGTTGTATCAATTTCAGGAAATGGTAACCGTAATATAAGAAATAAGAAACCATTTTGGACAGGTTGGTGCTTAGTTTCAAATTAGATTTTTTTTAAGGGTATTTATTGTTAATGGAAAGATTGTTTTTAACTTTTGGTGTTTCTTGTGCTCATGTCACATAGTGAGGCAAGAGATTCGAGATAGATTCTCAGGTGCTGTTGGGGCATTCACTAGAAGGAATGGTTCTGGTTCCGGTGCTAACGTGCAGAGTGATAACTCCAGGCAAAGATCTTCAGAGGATGTACCGTCATCGAAGGATGTGGTATGTATCAACTATGCGATACATTTGGGGGGATGATGCGCCTATATGCTCATTCTTTTGCTTTTCCTGTATCTTGATTTTGTTACATTTCCTCTTACAAGTATTTAAGCTTGATATTTTTCCTATCATTTGCAATGTGGTTCTTCTGGGATTATTTATTGACCATTTACAGAACAAGCCCTTTAATTTCTGCATCAAATTTTTACACAAAAGGGAGAGATTGCAATGCATTGAAAAAGTTTAGGACACAAAATTAGAGGCTGTACTTGGTTGGTTATGTTTCTAACCGTTTCTGGTTTTAAAAGAGCATCACCTTATGAAACATGTTTGGTGGATTATATTTTACAAAGCAGCATTAAAACAATCATCCTAAAACCACTTCATTTGTTTAAACTTAATCAGCTGCAATTGACCGTAGACTGGTTTGAAAAATGTAGTTTGAAAATGACTTCGTTAAAGTAACATGAAAACAAATGAGTTTTCAAATGATTCATAGTTATCGGCCCTAAAGCCAATCGAAAGCAGACAGTTCTGAAAGTGATTTTTTTTAATTACAAAAGCAAATATACAATAGTTTTCTCTCTTTTTTCGGTTTCCGTACTCATTTGAGGATGTATGATTTCAGCAAGCTGACTCAGAGAGAGCGCGAACCTCTCGATATGGAAGTACTTCAAAAAGGGTAGTTGTGTCCAGCAGCCGACCAAGTTCATCTGGTGAAGCCGGGGATAACCGGGCAAGTCGACTTGCTTCAGGGAGTGGTCGACTCAGTACGAATCAGAGAGTTCAACCTGGTTTCGAGTCCAAGTCATCGTCTTTCACCCGTACTGCAGCAACCAGAGGCAGCCGAGATGATGCTCTTCGGAGTCTTGAGATGTTGTCCATTGGTACAGGAAAGAGAAAATAAAAAGGGCAAAGGGTATTTCTTCTTGGCCTCTAAATCGTGTGAATATCCGGTAACAGGCTTTTATTTGCACCAGCTTTAGATCGAAATTTTCAGTTCATCGAACACTATCTGTTCCTCCGTCGTTACTGATTACTGATTCTTGCTCTTGACATGTAAGCTCAAATTCGAACATCTCCCTTAAAGGGAAAAGGAAAAATCAGTGAAATGAATGATACGGGTGAGGAAGGAGATATAATTTAAATAATGATATATGTACGGAAAATCATTGATAGAAACTGTATAAATACATGCGTGGTTATGTTTTGTGCGTTGAAATTTTCCTTGCAAATTGGATAACGCCAGAATCTTATCACATGTATTTGTATAGTTTTGTTACGTGATTCTCTGTACGTGTATCTTTCTCCTAAAGTTAATTTAATCTCTGTGATGGAAGTGATATATTTATGAGACCGGTAGTTGTAATTAGTAATTCTGTTTCGTAGCGCTATGAGAAAACCTGTATTCAGGACGAGCATGTAATATACTCGGATGCTTTCGGGAAATTGATGCTGAAAATTTCAGCTGTCGGCGCCTCTGGTTTATGATTTTGTTTACCTGCTCTTTTGGAATGAGAAAACTTATTTAGTCCTCTCAGTTTAAAGCTATGGTTATGGTTCATACCAATCATGATTTAATAACCACAACATTCTTCCTGTGAAAGTCTCGTGTTTTCGTATTGCCTCTTTGTAATTGTGTTGTTCAAAAATTTTGATTGTTTCGGATTTTGGTTTGTCGGACCGAAGTCTATTTTGAGGATTTTTTTACGGAAAAAAGTTTGGTGCTAGTCACCAATGATTGAACATTTTCAAAGTTTCGAACTAATATTCTGACTTTGTTTTAGCATGATTCTGTGTTATATTTGGTCTGTTGGATGTATTGAAAGTGTCGATGACAAAATTTTTTGCAATATCTTCGTTCGATATCGCAGAACTCAATGTAACAAAACAGATTGACACTGTATCATATGCTACTTGATTCATTTTATTGAAAACTTATTTAACAACTTGCAAAATTATAATCAAGTATAGATGAAGAATTGATATAGCTGTTTCTATGCTTATATGTATTACATACACCCTTGAGTACATATAGTATTTACAATGACTTCTTCAGAACTTCCGGTTCGACTATCATCTGACTTTCACGATGTTCGGTGACTCCCTAGCCCGAGGTTCCATCTCGGCTTCCGTCCTCTGTATTAAACTTATCTTGCTTAACTCGGAAAAAGAAGTAGAATACAACTTAATTTTTTGTGTACATATCATTAACTATACCAAAGCGTAAAATAATAATAATAATAATAAAAATTTAATAAGCCCTATTCTCTCTATTTTTTCTATTCTCTTTATTTATTTATTAATAATATTTTTTCTCTCGTTTTCTTTTCTTTTCTCCTCGTCTCTCAGCTTTCTCTCTCTCCTTTAGGCTCTCTTTCTCTCTCTCCTTGCCTGAGCCACAACCACTAGCCTTGCGCATCACCGCCGGTCTCATTGCCATTGCGTTCCAGGCCAGATTCGCGCACTTCTGATCACCGTTGCTTCGCCTGGCCTCCCTCCGGTCATAGCGCCCCAGAGCCACCATCGCGCACGCCCTCCTCTTGAACAACCAAGCCGTCACTGACCACATCACTAAGCCTCCCGCAGCCACCACCGGCGGTAGCCATCTTGCCGTGACCCACCACTCGTGCTCACCCAGGTTTGGCCTCCCGCCAGTGCCTCGTTCCACCACATGGAAAATCATGCCACCAGGCCCCCACAGCCACCACTGACCCAGGTCGCCAAGTCGCTACTACACCGCCACACCAACACCACCGGAACCACTGTCACAACCTGATCCACCAAAATGCCAAAGCCACCGTAGTGCCTAGCCACCACCCGCTACCAATAGCCACGCGCCTTCGATGCTGCCACTGCCAGTGACAAACTTCCAGTCACCGTGGGTGCACTAGGCTCCGGTACCTTCTCTTGGTTCATCTGAAACCACCACAGCACTATAATAATTATCATATTCTCGAGTAGGCTCTGGTTTTTACTGACTGTAAAGGAAAAATTATACCTTTGCCTGACTGGTTGCCAAACGAAGAAAACGATCATTGAATAAGGTGCAAAGCAAATTTGTGGGCATAAATCGTGAAGAAGGCTGTGAACTAGGACACAACAGAGCCGGCAATCCTATAAATCAAACCGCTGCCCAAGCTGGAAAATTTGGACTTAGTTGTTCGACTGAAGTTCTCAGTATAAAAGAAATTCAGTCATCACCTATATATGTCAGTTATGGAACCTTGTTAGCAATAAAATAATGAAAAACAAAGGGAAGGAAACAAATCTACTGAGATTTATCAAAACCGCAAAGGAAACAATTGGGATTCTGATCTACAGGCTTTCCTGCAAAAGGAGTTATAATAATTACAAATTAAGTTCCTACCAAGTTGAAGTGTTGTGACTTAGCTCATTCAAAATAAAAAATTGCAACATTAACCCTTAAAACTAAAGAGTTGCAATAGGGCCCATCTAAAGTACAAAGGTTGTTGTTAGGTACTCACCTTTTCAAGTGGCAAAGCGACACTCAGACATTTCTCGAGTTGCAACAAAATGAGTTACACTCCGTAAGTAGTAAAGTACTACAGTGGCGACTAGATTGCGTTGATGATATTGCATTAGAAATGTGTTTCCAAGTTACATTTTGTTCAATAAAATTTTTCTTCATTTTTATTTTAAAAAAGAGAAACATATATTCGTGTCCCCGAATTTCTTGGGATTCAAGATGCAATATTATACACTGTGATTTGTTGGAGTATGCATGGGAATTCGTTTTGGATTTAATGGGCGTAATTGAGAATGGTTTCATATGGGTTTTGGAATGAAATATGGACTCAGGGGAGTGTACCGGTATTCAAAGCCCATTTGTCTCCCAAAATCATTTGAAAGCCGACATATAGACTGGATACCAGTACAACTAAGTGCTAGTACACTGAACATGTGTACCATTACACCCAGAATAGAAAGATTTGGGACTGATGCCTTTATACATATTTTTCTAGTCACTTCTCTTACTTTCCCTT
>MKEJ01005086.1:0-11791 GCA_001753735.1 Embelia ribes | reverse complement strand
TCTTTGGCTCTATCCATAGCTTTATATATGTAACCCATGACTAGTTTTTTCTCATTATCAGCATGTCGACGAACTCGAACAAGAGGACCCATCAAAATCAGGGAATGTTGATGTTGTTGACCCGCGTGAATCGGCCCTAAGGGTCTTTTTCTTGTTCATATAAGACTCCAACTCTTCTTTAACTTCAATAGGACATTTTAGTCATTTTAGCGCATTCCTAGAGTTGCCAATTTGATGTTTTGCCCAATAGATCCCGCCTTTAGTGACCTTTTGACAAAATGTGCACGTAACCGCATTACTATCATTGGGATCAGCCAAGAAATTATACTTCCAAGCCGGGTCTTTCTTGCTATCATTTGTTTTTCCACTTCCTCCACCTATGGAATCTATTGTCATTTTTATCCTGTAAAAATTAAAATTAAGTACATACTATATATTGTATAAGCCAATACATTTGTAAGTAATAACTTATAAATAGAAAAGGAAGAGAATTCTAATAATAGGTATTTATAAAAATAATCCCTTCTACAGTAGATTTGTCAACTATGGCCCCTGCCGCTATTTCTCTTCTCTTCAAAAGTCAATACTCATAGTGTCTCTTTTTCAAAACGAAAATTGTATGTGTTCAAATAATTAAGTTTTCTTTTTCAAATTTCAAATAATTAAGCCACAAGCTTTTAATATTATGTATGAAGGCTGTAAGTCAAGTATTTTTAACTCAAAATTTTTGAGTTACTTCTTCTGAACTACTTCATTTGGTTCAGTTTTTTAATATATATACATATATATATTATATAATCAATTCAAATCGATATTGGTATAAAATATACACAATTACCTAATCTATATTGCAGCATGCTGCATATGGTCACAAGTTTTAATTAACAATTGAATACACAAGATAAATATAATATTTTATATGAAGAAATGGGGCCCAAAACACACTATCTGTATATATATTATTAGAATAATAAAAAAAATCAGAATAATCATGAATATATATATATATATATATCTCATATTTGTATGCCTCTCTCTATATATGTGTGTATTTGTATATTTATACATATGTATATGTGCGTGTGTGTATAAATATACATATATACATATACATATATATAGACTAGCAGTGAGAGATACCAGGCAGAGTTGAAGGAGAGAGAGAGCGCCCGCCAAAAGGAGAGAGAGCTGAAGGAGAGAGAGATAACAGGCGGCGGTGGAAGAATAGCAGAGAGAGAGTTTGTTTCCCAGATTTTCTTTCTTTTCTTTCCATTTGGGCTTCAATTTTTAATTTTTAATTTTCTAAGCCCATCTGTAATTTATTTGGGTGTCACCCAGGCGTGCGCCTCTCGCCTCTTCCCAGGCGAGCGCCTCGGTTCGCCTTCTCACATCGCCTCGCCTGGGCCTTTGACAGGCTTGCCTTGTCTCGTCTCGTCTATGCGCCTAGGTGCGCGCCTGGCTTGCTTTTGACAACACTGTGCTGGCCCCACTTATTATCAATGTTTTTGTAACCATTAGATGACGTCCGGCCCGCTATCATGATGTTCTTGGTTGCTGAGTTGATGCCTAGTCATAAACTATCTAGCCATCATGCAAGCCTTTTATTCCTTGTTTCTTTCTCTCTATATGTTCCAACCGTCAAAGTTTGACGTTCTTTTCGTATAGCATTTGTCAACATTTCTACCTTTTGGTTCCATGGCGATTTTCATTACTTGAGATCCTGAATGATGCAGGGAGAACAAGAATTTAACTGGAACTGCAAGATATGCTAGCGTGAATACTCACCTTGGGATTGGTAAGCATTACCCTCTTTGGTCTTTTTGGGATTTTGGCTACTTATATCCATGCTTGTACCTGCTTACTGTCAGTTGTCTTAATGTTTCTCTTCTTTGTTTGTTCTTGAGCTGGAAAGAGCAAAGCAGGAGGGATGATTTGGAATCTCTTGGTTATGTGCTTATGTATTTCTTAAGAGGAAGGTGATCATTGTTGTAGTCTCATTTTCTCTACTTGTAAGTTGATGAATCTTGTACTCTTACATTTTTTTGTACGTGCAGTCTTCCCTGGCAAGGACTGAAAGCTGGAAATAAGAAGCAAAAGTACGACAAAATTAGTGAAAGAAAAGTCTCCACTTCTATTGAGGTAACTTCTTATCGATTTGTCATCTCTTCTTACCTTTTTTATCAGATCATGATTTATTAGTACTTTCTCAGGCCCTATGCCGGGGCTATCCAACAGAGTTTGCATCATACTTCCACTATTGTCGGTCTCTACGGTTTGATGATAAGCCTGACTATGCTTATTTAAAGAGACTATTCCGGGACCTTTTCATCCGTGAAGGTAAGTATGAATTGCTTTGTACAAGCACTTCCAGTGTTTATACCTTGGGAGATTGACTTTATAAGCCTACTCATCTTCAACTATGGACTTCTAATCATTGTATCCTGCTGCAGGTTTCCAGTTTGATTATGTATTTGATTGGACCATTTTGAAGTATCAGCAATCACAGATTGCCCCCCCTCCTTCCCAAGCTCTTGTAAGTGATACTACGGAATGAATTTCTTCTCTTGTGACTGGTGCTATCTGCGATTTTGCACTCATTTTAAGTTTTCTTTTTAGGGCCCTGGTGCTGGAACAAGCTCCGGATTGCCTCCTCATGTCAGGAATGCTGAACGGCGCCCAGGTTTTTCTCCTTTTTTGTCCTGTACAGAACAAGTATCCTAAGCTAGGGTTTGTTCATTTGCATCTTATAAGTAAACATGTGTACCTTTATTATGGGGGTAAATAAGTATTCAGTATACGGAGTTGTGGGAAGGATTACAGTGCATATGCTTATTCTCAAACAAGTATCCTTATTTGGTTTTAGGTTGAAGTATCTAAAAGTTTTTAGTATCATACCTGGGAAAGAATTACTGATAACCGTCCAAAATGGTTTGCTTTCCGAGGCATGTGAACTATGTTTTTATTTATAGTTTAACGTTCAAACTTCAAAAATAGTATACTCATTTGTGTGCTATCAAACAAGACCTAGATAGATTCTTAAAATGAAGATCTCCTGTGGCAGTGTTGTTAAAGACATTCCGGGCACTTGCCCCAAGGTGAGGCGAGGCCTAGGCGCCTTAAGAACCTCCAAGCGAGGCGTCATTAAAAAGGCTTGCCTAGGCACTCACCTAGGGCTACGAGCTGGTGCTTTAGGTGCTCGAGGTGCTCACCTTTTCAACCTAAGGCACTAGGCATAAATTGTTTAGAAATACACGTCATATTTAAATTTTTTTTTATTGAGATTGAAAAAAAAAAGCTTTGATTTTGTCAATAAATCAAGATGAGAGGAGAAAATAGAGATGTAGATATTCTTTTGAGAACCAAATATTAAGATATTTTGCCATCAAAGAGAGGAACCATATGCTATAATTTATAGCGCCTCACTTCACTAGGCAAGCGCTTAGCGCCTAAGGCAATGAGGGGTTCTAGCACCTTAAAGCGCCTAGAGCCTTTTACAACACTGTTTTGTGGTTAATTTTAATTTTTTTCTTTGGACTATACATCATCTCCCTGCAGGTGAGGAAGAAGGTAGACTACACGGCTTGTCATCTGTGGATCATTCTCGTATCAGGAGAGTTTCTGGATACTCTGGACAAGCTACAAATACTATAAGTCCTTCCAGGCAAAATAATCCAGTTGCAAATGATTCGATGAGCAAAGAAGCTACGGTAAGGCTAGTATGCTCTTTCCTATTAGCTGGCATACTTTGTTTATTGTTTAATAGCTTCTACTGTTTAGTTTCATTTAAATAAAGCTTGTGGAATTGTAAGGTTTCATTTTCCGTTCTTTTTTTTTTAATTATGTGGTTTAGGAGGTCGGATGAGTGATCCTGTTTCAATGATGCAATTCTCCTTAAAAATTATAATTTTCTATTTTAGTTTATAGAACAATTTTTCCCACTTACTGCGGTGAAACTAGCTTACTGTTTCTTCTTGCCTTGGGTGAAAAAAGAAAAACCATGGAATTTAATTTCGAACTTGTTTTACTCATCACAATGACCAATTGGATCCTGAAGTTATCAGGATCCACTTTTGTAGGATGTTTAAGTGGATCATTGAGGCGAGGTGCTGTCTCAGGTAGCCAGGGTGCACATAGTTCAAGTGCAGATCGCACGCGCCCATCATCTGTGAGAAACAACCATGGTTATGACACCACTCTGAAGGGTATCGAGTCTCTTCATTTTGATGATGAAAAGAGGATGGGCCATTAATAAGTCTCCCGTGTCGCGCTCTTGTAAATTATATACATTAATATGTGCTTTCTGTATATATTTGATGGTGTTTATGAGATTATCGAAGTTGAGGTTTGGGCAGAATTGTGTTTCCCAATACAAGGAACCTTTCACTAAAACCCTTAAAAGGGCATCTCATTTTGGGGGCTGTCAGAATTGCTTGGTTTCTAAAATTCGTCATCGTGATTGTTAAGTTTTGAAACCGTGAATGTCTTTTATTCCTTGGTTGGCATTTCTGGAAATGTTTTTTTTTTGGTTCCCGTTTTTCTGGTGTTATGTTTACCGAATTCTTAAAAGCAAGCATTTCCTTGAGCATCTGTTTTTGTTCTCATGAAAACAGTTTGCAAATGGAGAAATCAGTTGAAAAGAAGTATCAAAGATCACTGTATTGGGTAATAGAGATCCTAATGGGAATTCGAGATATTTTGCAAATGAATTGTTGATTACTAAACTTCGTGGAATTGCAATTAATTCCTTTCTTAATAGGCTTGAAACCAAACTGACCTGATCCCTTCTGGCTTTTGTCGGTTTGGTGATGTTCCAGCTGATTGCTTCTGATTCTGAAGGTTGAGAATTGATAATTTTTAGTCTGCTTTGGGATCGGGTGTTAAAAGTAGCATCATTGCTTTTCAACGTCTCTACGGTTCACCAGCTAGGGATATCTCCAATATTGAGAGCTTCATTAATGTGAAGGACAATACAAAATTGACTTGATATAGTTATTAGCGATGCAGATGAGTAATATGCAAAGGGGGTTGCTTCTATACATGACATATCATTCATTAGGGTTGGAAATGTGAGTGCTTATCAAACTTGTCTGAGATCATGTTTGATCTAAATTTAGACGGTCGCATTAAGTCGAAAAGTAAAAGAATTTTAAAACTTAAAAGACATTACTTGGACATACTCGATAAAGAGACGCAAACAAAAGAACTAAATTTAGATACAAGAGGCCTGCCAACGACATTTTCTTTTTCAACACATACAAGTGACATTTATTACATTACATAAGAGAAGTTGAAATCCCAGCTGCAGTCAGTTGTAGCCTCAAAATGGTGCAAGTCTACCTGACGCTGCTTAAAACGAAATATCTCATGCCTAGTGAACCATGTTTGGCGTTGAACCAAATCAAACCTTCACTGGAACCGAAAGAAATCTCATATGCACCCTTGACAATTATTAATGACTGGTGATCAAGCACAATTGGGCTAGAGGCAAAAGTGTGGATAAAAAAAGGAAAGGAACACCCCTACCAGCAAAGGTAGTATTCCAATGTGATTTGTGACAAAAGGGAATGGCCATCACAGTGAAACACATAATGAGAAGCATGATAGTTTATTATTTTCTACTAGATTATACCTTTTGTTACCAATTTCTAACTTTTAGCAAAATTGTCCATATACGAAGGCTAAGAATGTCGTATAAAATGTTAAGTTCAGACATTCACGGTTTTGGGGGCAAAAAGAATATACACTGAAATAAACAAATCGTAAACGAAACAATGCGCAAAATCAAAGAATATAAGATATGGCCACAAATCCCTCTGAAACCGACTATAGAATCTTGAGATCATACTGAGAAACTTTTTTGGGCTTATTCTATCAAGTCCATTGTACAATCGGCAGAGGCAAGGTAGATTAGCTTTGTAGAGGAATCTATTCACTTTGTGCTGACCTTTCTATTCATCACATCATGGTAGTAGAGTAGAACACTCATAGGCTGACCCAGGATGCTAAAAAAGCACCAAAATATCATATTCCCCACCTGCGAAATATGTAGACAAAAAGAATTTGTCAAGACATGAGGTAGAAAGGAACTGAAAAACAAATGTCAACTGATATATAGCCAAAACCACTTATGATATAGTCCAACAACGGTGAGAAATTAAATCCACAAAAGAACCCCTTCTAATGTAAGGTTAGGCACGTTTTCACGCAAATCATCATATCATTCTAACAAAAGGTCAAAGCAAATTGTGTTGAACCACAAAAATAGAAAGATTACCAGCTCATTGTTGGCTAGTTAACAGAAGAACAAAAAGTGAAGAGAGGAACAAATACCATGGAGTTTCGGAACCTGTTCTGCAGATAATTTGTGAGGACAACCAAAGGAACCTGAAACAATAACAAATAAATCACGGTAAAGTCATTGCCTCACATAATTTTATTTATGAGAAAAACCATCTAAGCCTAAATTGAATATTCACTGCAGTGACCTGCAGTGACCATCCCTATTTCCTTACCCCAATCTCTCACTAACACATGGGCGATTTTTTTCTTTTTTTCTTTTATTTTTTTTGGAAATTTGGGGACAATATGAAATTAACTTAGGAAAAGAGAAAAAATGATGTAACCTGAAACATAATGCCTATAAAAGCCCAAAACTTAAAAATGTGGCAGGGAACAGCAATGCAAAGCTACAGAAGATCAAGAAAAGTACAAGTCAGGCAACAAATCTTTTAGGAATTGATGAAAACAGAACAGAAAAAAGGAGTGAATAAGTAAATTATGAGAGGACATCAGGTCTAACAAATTGAAGCACTTAGCTGATTTACCATTGAACTTCACAGCCAAACAAGTCATTTTTATATAATGGGATAACATGTCACAGAGCTTGCTAAATGTCAGTAACATCATAATTGCTGCATAAAAAAGAAGTTCAGCTGAGGACGCAATAAAGAACAGATGATACTTTACCTCATGAAACAAGGCCGATACAAGGAAGGCAAACAGTAAGGCAACCCCCTGTCAAAGATCAGACGGTGATTAAAAGTTGAAGATGATTGTGAACTAGGCATGGGTCATCAAAGCGAGTGAAGGGATAATTAAATACTATGACAAGACAAATAAACTATGTTCAGTCCATATAACATGCACGGGTCTGGCTACTCTCTTTCTGTGAGGATCATTTCAAGCTCAGATTTCTACGCCCAGTCCATATAACATGCAAGGAGTATACCTCCGGGAAAGCAAAACTAAATACTAGAGCCAACTCAACAGTTCTTTTAAAGATAATCTACAGACCGAAGTTGAGAGGTATTCATTCTGATTTTTTATTTATATTTCTTTTTCCAAAAGATACAATCTTGCCAGTCCCACTCTCTTATAAAACAGCTATAAACAATTAGAGACCTTTTAGGTTTGCAAGGATGCAATTTACAACGATGGATCCCTAGCCAAAGACGGACTATTTATCTCACCAAGTCACTTCACTAATCCAGGAGATATATGTATCACTTGACAAGGGTGGAAAATAACAGGCAAGTTAACTAAAAATATTATCCACACTTGAGCCTTGACTACTGCATTTGAGAAAAAAATGTGTAATTACCTTGGGTATTCCACGTCGTAAACACGGAAAATAAATATGACGGACCATCCATTTATGAACAGGCTTTAATCAGATATAAAATCCAATCAGTAACTCACTTCAAAGAAACAAAATTAATTAATATGCTCAAAATAGGGGGAAAAAAGAAACTAGCTTCCACGCTACCAACAATCATAAGATCGTTACGAGCCTACAAGGTAATTGCTATGCACCAACTTCCACACAATGATGTGGCAACACTAAATTGGAAATGATACTCATTCTGGTTGGTGCCTCCTGACACTTCATTGACCAATATAGAGGCGGCCCAACCATTTGTGAAAGTTTTTGTGAGACCATTTTGTAGGAATATCGCAACTGAAAGTGCAGAATTGGAATTAAATTACACGCTATTTGATCTAAGCTTTTTCTACATGAAACCGTCCAGTCCTTCTAGTTAGACTGTTAGTTAAAGCTTATGAGATAGCCCATGACTGATTCCTCATCTAAAACAGCCTTGAATGTATCTACTACACACAGACCCAGGTTGAAGGTAGAAGAGTGAAAGGGGCAAGCAACCATTCCGGGTTTTCTTAAACCTGGTTCCGGAATTGGCCACATCGCCCATGTGATCAAACCCATGAATGGTCCAAATGATCCTCATAGAAGATTAATTAAGGCCATAGACAATAGCAAGTATAGAAAAATAGATAAAATAAGAAAATCACACTAAATGATAAATTTGGATAATGGACATACCATATTCCACATTCTCCAATACTGTTGACAGCAGCCACAACATGGAACATTCAGAAAGACAATCAGTTCACAGGTCAATTCAGTTGCATAGTCGGTATTATAAAAACTTAAAAATACTGAAATATGAAAAGGGTACCTCGTCCACGGTCTTAGCATTCCACCAATCTTTGTAAAATTCACGATCACCAAAACGAAGAAGCTCAGCAAGTATGTTTAACCTACAATTGTAGTACTTAAGTAAGAGAAACCCCATTATGTAAATAATTCATTACACACTGGAATGGTTGCAACCCGCACTTCCAAAACACCGCTAGAATTAGATTAAAAGGTTGCATTTGAGCAGCTCATTTTGTAACAAGGAGAGACTTTATCCACTTACTGCTATTGGCTCGGAACAATCTTTACATCCTTAAAGGAAAAATGACCATGCTCCCCTTCATATATTAGGTAATGGATTAAAATTCAATTTTTTTATTAGTTAATGTATCCCACGATGTACAAATCCTTTGGCATTAATATTACCATAAATCTGCGCTTATATATTTAGTATCTTGATACACAATTTAGTATTTAATGTACGCGTGCCTATAGATGATTCTTATTGGTTAGACGTGATCTCAAAGAAAACCAACAGACCATGATCTCATATGTTGCATATTGATGTGCCAATAGTTCAAAGAGGGACTCTTTTGAGTAGTATTTCATCATGAAGTAGTATCAGTTCAATTTCTGTACATTTTACCTAGTGAACTATAATATAGTTTTGCGTATAAACAAGCAGCACAGGCGGCAATGTTGAAACATAACTAATGCAGGCAGATAAATTCACTTAAATAAAACATGATGCGTGGCTTAGAGATAATTATTGGATTGTCAGAGATCAACAGACACTGACCAACAGGAGACTACATACCAAAGATGAAAAAAGCAATAGAACATGCAGAGCCACACGTATAAATTTGGAACTGAAAGCTTCAGCACTCTCTCTATAGCATATAAAAGGTTTCCTTTGAGAGGATGCTGAGAATTCTTCACAATTGGATTGATGTACTGCATAAAGTTACAAAACTAAACCAAGTTAGAATTGTCCGAAACAATGGCAAGAATAAACTCGTATATCAAAGCTTATAACTCAGACAACTTTACCTGCTCAATAATAAACCCCATGAATCCTGTAAATATGACCAACTTGATGAGTTGACTGGCCACCCAACCCTTTCTAATGCATGCAGTACGGGGATAGCTTGTCTGCAAAAAAACCTCAGCATGATGACGAAAGAGAAAATAAAAGTGCAAAAGAAAACAAGAATGTCAATTTCTCAAGGATATATGCTGATTAAGTAGCCGACTAACAGTTCCTCATCCAATTGCAACACTACAATGTTCAGAATGAAGAAGGATTTACCAATCAAACTTTTTTTAGTACATTGGGGGCCATAGCCAGGGGAGGGGGAGGTAGAGGTGAAGCATTGGCCACTAGGCTAGCTCTAGTGGTTACAACTCAAACTTTTTTTGGTACATCTGGTTTGGAAAAAACTTTCTTAAACCATCAATATCTGAGAGAGGGTGGCATGGAGGCAATGAGCTGGTTTAGTTCAAATATCAGACCAAACAGCAACGGTGGAAGGAAAATAGCTTCAGAGGAGACCCAAATTTTTTATACAAAAATAGCATTCTAGCTGCAAAAGTTTTTTACAAAGACTGTGATTACTGGTGAATTATTTCAGTTTCAGCAGACAGCAGCTAAAAAGCTCACTGCACTATAGCAAGAGATGATGGTGAAGAGAGAGATTGCATGAAGAAATAACAGTACCAATGCACGGTTTCTGCACTTTCTGTCATCTAGGATAGAATTAATTGTCTCCGGATCTCATTAAGTAAGGTAAATGCCAGTAGCATTTGATGTGATGGCTACGACTGGAATGACATGACAAACGGAGGGGGAGAAACAGGATATGGACAACAATCCTACAGGTGGTTCCTCTAAATTTAAGGCATGGCTACGTCAAACTGTTCTTGGGAGGAAAACAACCGCGACTTTGCTCGAGAAGTTATATTCTATGATATATAAGCAATACACCAAACCCCGTTGATGCTGCTATCTTCAATTTCACTTATAAGGCTGGAAAATTTATGTGACGTTGCTTAACCCCCTTTCAGCAAGTTCAAGGGAAAATAGATTACATAGGGTTATAAAACCCCTATGAAAAGGAGATGTTGTAATTTACAGCCACCAATTACGTTAATATCTTAAAGGTCAACTTTTGAACGCCTGAGAAATTATACCTGGTAACATAATGTCGGGGCCACCATGAAGTAAAGCAAACTTTTAAAGCTAACTTCATAAGGGTAGTTGATGCCAGATGAAACCGGGCATGTCTCCCCCTACAATCACAACCAAAGTTACAAAATAAGAAAAGAAGTAGTTGTACTTGCGCAAATTGTTGAACCCAATCATAGAGACGGGGAATGGATAGAGAATCCAAAATGTCCACCAGAGAAAAGGTCAAAATGTGTAGCAGTCGAAACAATGCTAAGTATTAACTAAACGTAAAGGGTCAGTAATCAAGATACATGAACTTGTAATCCCTTAAGGCCTAAACCTCAAGTCCTCATTAAAACTTGCAAACTCAGTGCATAAAAAGTCTTACGTATTGTTTGCCTTCATCAGAACATAATATCCATGTTTCTATTTTCCCTCTCCTTAGCAAACATCCTTACGGAAAGAGCTTAATTTCTGAATCAAGTACCACCAAAAAAAAAAAAGGTACATGCTTTATACCTTATCGAGTGATTTTGCAATCGCTCTCATGTCACTACTTGTATGAGCATAGGAAACCAACTTCAACCAGACAATACAAGAAAATAGCATTAGTATGACACCAGATTGGACAGCAGAATCATACCTGCACAATTTAATAAACATTAAACACCAAATAAATTTGCAAATACCAACTGCACCGGTATGGATTTGTAACCAAAAGTCTTAAATGCAGCAATGATCAAGAATAAATGAAAACTGATTGCATGATAAAATAAATCAAGCACAAGTTCACAGTTACAACTTCTATAAGTTTGGATTTTGGAACTTCTAAACTGCTCCCTTGAGAATACTGTTAATGGTATGGACCAAGAACAATATTAAACCCAAATTTGACGTTAATAGAAAAATGCAGTAGATGACAATGTGGAGTAATAAGATATTTAGCATCTTTTAATGAGGCACTGTAGTATATTATTTAATTGATATGGTTTACGTTAGATTTGATTTGATTGTTTTAAATTAGGTAGTGGTTATCTTTTTAAGATTTCTATTAAGGCCTATAAATAGGACCTTTATTTTGTACTTTTTTCTTGAGAGTTGAGTTATGAGAATTCATTAAACATTGTGGATCTCTTTCTGTTGGGTGTTGGATCCCAAGGTTTCTTTTATTCGTTTTTGTTAAAACGTCC
>MKEJ01005084.1:0-12984 GCA_001753735.1 Embelia ribes | reverse complement strand
AAAAGTCAACTGTGGTCAAACTCGACTTTTGACTTCTTAGAAACATACTGGAATGTTTAAAACTAACTGCTTACTGATCGGATCAGTAATTTAAGAGTTATACGCAAAACATCGCACTACCGACGATCTACCGTCGCACTATTTCCAGCGATTGCTGTTCTGATTCAGAAAATCAATTTCTTACTGTTTAGACTCATAGATATCTTTTCTAAACCTTTAATTTCAATACCAGAAAGAAATCAGCTCAATTGGTATACACAGGAATCAGAATTAGGTCAAAACACAACAATACTGACCAAAACCAACACTTTATTGATCAAACATGATTACAGCACTCAGATGTTTAAAATTACATCATTATACTACTTCGTTACAGTATAAAATTACTGTACAGTACATCTACAGTAGTGCCACAGTACTGGTACAATAGTGCTACAGTGTTGGCGAAAAATAGGGGCCTTATAGCTACTATATGTTCAAACTCGGTTCGCTAACACTAACGAGCTCAAAATTGAGCTCCAGCTCGATTTATTTATCTTCAAGCCGATCTCGAGCAGCTCACGAATAACTTGGCTTATTGCCAGCCCTAATACAGGCATATATTACTTTTACTACAACTATTTACAATGTTACCATCTTTGTAATTGAGCACGGAATATTTTTAAAAAATAATAAAGTAGAAAAAGCATATAAATAGCCGCAAGTCCATCACTTGCTTTAAAATTGATTGATGTTTTTTTTTTCTAACGTTAGTGTAATGTTTTTAGTTAATGATGATATTCATGCTAATTATTTGTACTAATTGTTTGGACCGATTGTGATCCATAATTAGCCACATCATTACATACTCTCTCTCTTTCATAAGAATAGAACGACGTGATTAATTATAATCTACAAAATCCAAATTGGTACGAATAGTTAATAAGAATATTACTACTAAAAAATAAATCCGTGTGTAATCCATTCAAATCCTTTGATTTAAAAAACTCTTTTCACTTTTTTAAAGACTTTGGGACTAATATTGTTTCAGTTCAAATTAATTAAAGAGAATTTAGGTACAAACTATAGAGATCCATTCACCCAAATTTATATCAACAATAATACAAAATTACAACAGTCGTAAATAATGAAACACAGTAACAAAAAAAGTGGGGGTTAAAAATAATAAAAAGAAAATAAATTGGCCGCCTGGTTCTTGTCTTTCCCATAGCCCACAATCGTTTTCTTCCATTTGTTGCTTATTAATCTATCAAACCCACCCAATCTCTCTCTCTCTCTCTTCATTGTTGCCCCCAAATTTTATTGGTCTCATCGCCACGATTCTTTCAGATATTTTGTTCATTTTTTGTCGATTACTTTATTTAGCATTTTTTTTTTAATAATTTGTAGCGAAGTTTTTTATTTTTTTTATTCCAAGGTGAATAATTTTCGCCGGTATCTTTTGAGGTCAGGCTTTCGATTCTAAAGGAGTTTGGGGTTTTTTGATGGGTAATTTATTGCGATGAATTTGAAGCTTAATTGTATTGATTTTGGAGATTTAAGGTTTCATTATCATCAGATGTTGTAGGTGAATTATATTGTTAATGTTCCAATTGTAATTTGGGTCAAGTTTAATTATATTTTCTGTGAGTTGGCTGTGGCAAATTAGCCAATTTTTAGGATTCAATTGAATAAAGATAGTTGTTCTAGGATTAAATTTGAGAGAGCAAAAGGTCATGGATCATGTCATTGGGAAGAAATTTAAGTTGGGAAGGAAAATTGGGAGTGGATCTTTTGGAGAACTTTATTTAGGTAATGTCCACTTTAAATTTTTAATCTGAGAAATTTTGTATGTTGGTACTTTTTGTTTAGAAATTTGTGTAATGTGATTGGTTTATTGCAGGTGTCAATGTTCAGACTGGAGAAGAAGTGGCTATCAAGCTGGTATACTGCTTTCTTTTGTCTCTTGATGAGAGCTGTATTTGAAACTAAATGTCTCATGTAGTTATTGGATTATGTTTCTTAACCTAGTTTTTAAGTTGCTTTTGGTGATTGTGGCTTTGCACATAGTTGATGAGTTACACAAGTTTATTCGCCCCCAGTTTTTATTTTTCTTATTGTTTTTGGGGTTTTTAACATGCTTGTTGGCGCACCCTTTTTGTGGTGAAGCTTAGAATGTGTACTTAAAATGGATTTTGACACTTTGCCTGGCCTCTCTTTTGTTAATCGGCACTTCCACCTCATGATTTCAGTTTCACTTTTTGTTTGGTGGGTTGTATTCTTCATTGTTTCATTACCCTTTAGCATATGAAAAAACATAAATATGTGATGGTTCCTTAAAAATTTTGGATGAAGTTCAAATGAGCTCCTCATTATAGGTAGTGGAGTCATTGTTAAGGTACTTCTATTTTTATGAGAAATGACGGGTGCATAACTGGTTCATTTGGTAGTCATATTGATTTTGATCCTACAGATCTTTGTGATGTAAATTAAGTTTCTGTTCCTGACGATGTGCTTTTCAATTTCTTTTCGATTCATTGTAATTTCAGGAGTCTGTCAAGACCAAACACCCTCAGCTTCACTATGAGTCAAAGATATATATGATTCTCCAAGGAGGAAGTACTTTTCTTTCTCTATCACTCATTTGCTCACATGCATGGCACACCCTTACTTTACTCGCACTCATTATTTTGGTTCCTGTCAGATCACTGCAATTATTCGGATTCATTAGCCTTTTCTTTTTTGTAGCTGGGGTTCCAAATCTCAAATGGTTTGGAGTGGAGGGTGAATACAACGTCATGGTTATTGATCTTCTAGGACCAAGTTTGGAGGACCTATTCAATTATTGCAACAGAATGTTCACTTTGAAAACAGTGTTGATGCTTGCAGATCAATTAGTAAGTCTTAAGTAGCTTCTTTAAGCTATCACATTGGCCTGAGCCATATGGTGTCAGTCTAATGATCTTCATGTGTCATCATCTAGATCAACAGGGTGGAATATGTTCATTCTAGAGGTTTTCTTCACCGTGACATAAAACCCGACAATTTCTTAATGGGCCTTGGACGCAAAGCAAATCAGGTAGAAGTGTGAGCTTTGCTATTGATTCCGCAATCCATGTTAAATGTACATGAGTTATAACTTTGAAACAGCCATACTAGGCATTTGCACGCATATGACTTCATGGACATATTTTTACGTAGGTATACGTCATTGACTTTGGCTTAGCAAAAAAATACAGGGATCTTCAGACTCACAAGCACATACCTTACAGGTATGATATCTGTATATAGCTCAGTATATATGTAAAGATCATTGCATCCATGCTTATAAATTTCAAGTATCAAAAGAACTTCGCAACATGGGCATTTGTTTGTCATTTCATCCTATAAATTGCTCCAGTGTTCATTAAGCTACAGCAGGCATGTTTTTCTAAGTTATTTCTTTCATCTTCGACATAAGGTTCGTGATGCTTATTGCAATAGGGTGCAAACCTTCTCTTACTCAGTCATTGGCTTTGTTTTCTTTTATTAAACTAGCATTTTCTAATTATTTACAAACTTCTCTAATTATTTCTCACAGAGAAAATAAAAACCTGACTGGCACTGCTAGATATGCTAGTGTTAACACGCACCTTGGAGTTGGTGAGTGATTTACTGTCATAATGTGCAATCGTCCATTTATCAAAAATGGGCAGTCTCATATTGATAAAACATCTGATATATTTAGTAACTGTGGTTACTTTTGCTGGCAGAACAAAGCAGAAGGGATGATTTGGAATCTCTTGGTTATGTGCTTATGTATTTCTTAAGAGGAAGGTAATATACATGTATTCAATCTTTGTTTAGTAGTTTATTCAGGCTTTTGAGGCTTGCTCTGCTTGTCATAATGTCAGACCATTTTTCTTTTTCTAACTTAATTTGCACGGTATTCTGCGTCAGTCTACCCTGGCAAGGGTTGAAAGCTGGCACCAAAAAGCAGAAATACGACAAGATCAGCGAAAAGAAGATGCTCACGCCGATAGAGGTATTGCTTCTTACATATGATTTGATCAAAATGTTTGGATGTATAAATTTGATAGCCTAATAAGCGTTATCCTAGCTTTTGCTGTTTATTGGTGAGCTTGAACATGCCACTTGTTAGTCCCCCTCAGGTGTATATGAAAACCTGGTCCATTAATGTAGCCTCTGATTGCTGATAATTATTGATCTGCTTGTAGAATACTATTTTGTTTGAATTCAAATTTCAAAAAAAAAAAGAAAAAAAATATGTATTTGGAATTCTAACTCCTACTTTAAAACAGGTGCTTTGTGAATCATATCCATCAGAATTTGTATCATACTTCCATTACTGCCGATCCTTACGGTTTGAGGACAAACCAGACTATTCATACTTGAAGAGGCTTTTCCGTGACTTATTTATTCGAGAAGGTAAATAAAAACTGGAAGAATACGTTCTCGGCTAATCTTTTTTCATTTTTTTTATCTTATTATTCTTTGCAACTCGTGTAGGCTATCAATTTGACTATGTATTTGACTGGACAATGTTGAAGTATCCCCAAATTGGTTCCAGTTCCAGAGGACGGGTCAGCCCTTTTGAGCTTTATTTTGCAGTTTCTTTTTTCTGCCAATAATGTTTGCTGACTGTTTTCCTTCTGTTAGACTCCCGGCGGGACTGCAGGCTTAAATCCTGGACCTTCTGCAGAAAAACCAGAAAGGACCTCAGGTATCTACCATGAATATAACTATACCTTCATTTGGCATAGAGATAGATGATATAACACGAAAATGATGTTTCTACAGCAGACACATGATGTGTTTGTTTGCGGGACTATTAATGTCGGATTTGCTTGTTGCTTACATGGCATCTGATTATTATAGTTGTTTCATAATGTTTAAAGCCCTAACTTGAATTTCTATGGGTTAGGGCCTCAATTGCGACTTGTGGATCACGGGTTCGTCCCGTGAAAACCCGTCTAGAAATAGGGGTAAGGCTGCATACATCATACCCTCCTAGACCCCGCAATGCGGGAGTTTTTTGCATTAGGCTGCCCATATATATTAGTGAGTTCCATAAAATAAATGCGGATTGCATGTACCATAAAATTTTTAAAATTTCAGTGCGATTAGTTAGTAACGTGTTTGTTTAGCATGGGATATAGAATACGACAAGGGATAGATTGTAGTTTAAATTTGTAGCTATTGAATTTTATGTTCTTGATTCTTGGATTGGATTATAAAAGAGTTTTTCTAGTGGAAGGGCTTCCCCTAGTGCATTTTCTTTGTGTTGACATATGTATTTTATGTGCTTGACTCTGCATGATATATTATAAATCTAGTTGGGCAAGAAATTAGGGAGAAATTCTCTGGTGTGGTTGAAGTTTTCTCCGGAAGACATGCTTCAGGAGCCAATCGGAATGGTGATCAATCCAAAAACAGGACTTCGGAGGGCGTACCCTCTTCCAAGGATGTGGTATGGTTTGTTTACAGATTCCATCTCCTCATTCATTTTGCTGAGTTGCATTTTAGTTGTTTGGGGTTCTTGTGCTTTTGCCTTAAAGTCTACTAATGTTTTGCCGTTTTCTCTTATATTACCCTTTAGAATAGGGAAATGAAATGGTGGAAGTGTGGAACTAACTTTGAATGCTTGTGCTCTTGAAATATCGAGTTGATACCGAAGTTATCTTCTTATTGTTTTAAACAACCACTCATTCTTACCCAATTAAGTGTCTTGACGTACATATATAAAAGGAAAAAGATTGATGTCTTGTATTCGTTTTTTGTTCACTTTTAAGTTTTAACCATTTAGTAATTATGTACTCGAATGCATCCCAGAATGAATTTGGTTTTCTGACATAATTGCTTTTTAGGAATTCAATTCAGAGAAAGCCTCAACTTCTCGAAATGGAAGTTCTTCAAAACGAGCTGTTTCCACAAGCAGACCAACCTATTCTGGAGAAACGAGTGATATGCGTTCTAGTAGGCTGGCCTCAAGTGGTGCACGCTTATCGACGGCTAACCGAGTTCAACCGGGGATTGAGCCAAAATCATCGTCCTTCACTCGTACATCAATCATGAAAGGCACTCGCAATGACCCTCTTCGTAGCTTTGAGTTTCTCTCTCTGAGGAAGTAAGCAAAAAACCAACCAATTCAATCTTGTAAATTGGAAATCAACCATCCTGCACCACAATTTTAAGTGTTTTCAACGTGTATTTTACAACATATGGCCAAAGTAATCTCATCTCATACTCAGTCTTAAATAGATTGGGGTGCCTATGTCCTGAAAATTTTCTACTATTTACGATGAGTTATAGTTGTCAAAATAAATGGTTCTCTTTCGCTGCCCTTGTAAGGCCATATTTAACCGTATTCTATCAAGCTTTCCTTATGTGTGCATAGTTGTTTGATGTGTGCTTGAAATCTTCCAACGAATGTTGAAATTTCTGTATTGGTGCTTAATTTATGGGGGAACTAAACCATACGGTTTCTCATCTTTATCATGATTCGTTGTTTTGAAAAGTGTGCTATTTCTTGAAAAATAAATAGATGAAGTTGAGCACCGTTTAAACCCCTGCCATATTGTCGCGATATATTGAATTTGCTCATGTTGGAAGCCAATCGGTAGCGGTGCAAAGCAATATCGAAACTATCAGGCTACATTTGCAGCAAAGAGTGTTATCTCAGTTCCATGATGATTGAGCTTTACGATGAATTGTAACTAGAGCACACTTACAAGCTTATACAAGTATCAAGCAAATACAGGTGTGACATTATTCTCCATATAATAACTGTAACATTATGTTCCATATTCTAAATGTTACGTACAAGAATGTCAATGGTATACTACATTTCAGAACAGCAAAACATGAGTGGATAAAGCAGCTGCTAACCAAATGATCGAAAACAATTTGGTGCAAGCTTGAACTATGTTCTCACATTGATGAGATGAGCTCACAATGCAAATTTATAGAAAATTGTTTCTCCGAGGCGAGGAATAGTTACAAACATTAAGATGAATGTCATTCACTTTTAAGAATTAACTTTTTAAATCATCTTAAACAAGCAAATTTTGAAAAATGCCAGTAGAAATGAAGTAAGCCTTCAAATTATTCGTCACAAAGTTCATAATTTATTTGCAAATACGGTCCACCATTGCTGATTGGGTTCGTCAAGTTGGGGCAATTTATAAAACCAGCCACAAGCAGGCCTACTTTCAAAATTAATTTTTTTGAAAGTATTTTAGGATACGAACGGGTCAGGAAAATGATGATTATTAAGTCCATGAAAAAGAGGGGGAGCAAGGATATGCTTAGTAGTGCTATAATGGGGGCTAGGAGTGTACAAACGAATCGCGAAACCGAAAATTGATCCGGTTTCGAATATAAACTGGATTGAAAAAATCAATATTAGTTGGCTTGTTATTGATCCGTAAATTACTATCCAAGGTTTGGATTAGCAAGACATGGTCTTAGACCGAACCGATCCAGGTATAAGCTAGAACCGAACCAACCTAATCAAAATTATTTATTAATTTTTTACGTTAGACAACTACTTTTAATATGGTAATGGTTTGGTTTTTGTATTGTTAGTGCACAATTATCATTAGTTTTATACTAGTTATTATCAATGCGAAGTTAACACCTCATATAGAATTAAGATAATTCGAAGATATTGTATTGGAATAAAAATTACGTATTCATAAACAACTAATCACCATGCGGTACATGCATGTGACAAAATCATATAGGGATAGTTGAATTGCTTCTACTGGTGGCCAACAACACAATACAACCTTAATACTATTTCTCTTATTTTTTAATTATTATTATTATTTTTTTATTTTGATGATTTAAACCCATAAAATAAATAATACTAGCAAATTATATAGATACACAAGATGAGAGTTATGGTAAATTTTATTAAAAGTTGATATAAAAAAAATGATAGATTTTTTTTTTATTATTTTATTTATTTAATGAAACCGAATTATATTATTTGTATAATTATGCAGAATATCTTGCTAACTATGTGCTTCGGCTTCATATGAACTAATCCCTTTGATGTCTCATCGACCATGCACCTTATGAAGGGACTAAGAAAGAGCTTTTGCACGTATAATAAAAAGGTAAGGCGATAAAGGGTTCCCTTGACGGAGACCCCCTGAAGGGATAAACCCTCTTGATGGTTGACCATTAATGAGTATCGAACAAGATACTGTAGAAATGCATTTCATGATTAACTTAACCCAATTACGATTAAAGCCCATCTTTTCCATGACCTTCTGTGAGAATTCTCATTCCACTCTATCATATGCCTTACTCATATCAAGTTTCAAAGCCATCAAACCATTGTTTACGCCTCTTTTATTTTTTAAGTGGTGAAAAATTTCAAAGGAGGTCAATATATTATCAATAATGCACCTCCCAGAGATGAAAACACTTTGAAAGATAATGGTGGGAATAATCTTACTCAGCCTATTAGTAATGCATTTAATAATAATCTTATAAATAACATTGCATAGGCTAATAGGCCGGAAATCAGTCACCCTTGTGGGATTTTTTTACTTTGGGAATCAAGGCAGTATAAGTATGATTAATAGGCTCAATATATCCATTTTCATTGAGTATATTAAGAACTGAATTTGTCATTTTGTTCCCGACGATATGCCAAAATTTTTGGAAGAATATAGTAGACATTCTGTTGGGACCAGGTGACTTTGTTGGGAACATACAAAACAAAGAATCATATACCTCTTCTCTTGTGAATTTCTGCAAGAGCTAAGAATTCATTGCTTTTGTAACGTTGCCTTCGACTCCAATTAATACTTGAGTCATATAGTTTGGGTTCGTTGATTGGAAAATATTTTCAAAATATCCAACAATTTCTTCATGCCAATCTTCCTCCCCAACCTCAGTACCATCCCCCCTTTCAAGCTTTCACATTCTTTTTAACCTTTTATTTTATCTCCTTCTTTTAGCCACATCACTCTAGCACGTTGACTCCACATGATCTCGAAAAGTTCATCTATCTTATGAATTAAACCTCTTTCCTTGTGAGAACATCCAATTCCTCCTCTTAATCTGACTTCTTCCAGCTCATTTGTGAGTTTTACAATTTGAATCCTAATATTCCCAAATTTATCATGATTCCATTTTTTAAGTGCCGTACCGGTCTCTTCAATGGCTAATTTTAAACCTCTTATACCGTTCTCCAAGTCCGAACATTCCCATGCTTTTTCGATTACTTGATCACAACTTTCATCACGTAACCACATAGCTTCGAATCGGAACAACTTTATCCTTTTCCGTATTGTTCTAGCTGTCCCCCGGAAATCAAGGGCAATGGGTATGTAATCTTAATAGGTACTAGTTTTATGACGCGCTACAGCTCCCAAAATTTCCTCAATCCATTTTAAATTGACAAAAAAAGGACCAATTCTTTTTTTAATATGATCAGTTCCCTCCTGTCCGTTACACCAAGTATATTGGCATCTTTTGAATCCCAAATCATTCAAATCGGCTTCTTCAATAGCTCTTCTAAATGCTTCTATATGATTAGGATTTTTATTCCGACACCCGTATTTCTCCCATTCCAGTCCCCTCCACGTACCCACGGAATGCTGTAGTTCTCACTTAACCTCTTCAATAATTTCCAAGACCAGTTTCGATTAGAAGTATCAGAGTTTCCATAGAAGCCAGTGAAACCTCCAACTTTTATTAATAGTATGCTTTTAATCAAAACATCTATATGACCCTTTGAGAAACTTTTCAAAGAGACATCAATGCTACATTAACATCAAACCCCCATATTTTTCTTCCCATTCAATGGAAAGATTATAAAAATGATGAAATTTACCTATACCTAAAAAGTTTGGTCTCCATAAAAAAAATCAATTCCAGATTCTGTTCCTCCACCAGACAGCGGAGCACACGTACAGCTCGGAGATTTCCCAACCTCTGGTAGTTCCAGCATATGGTTTTCATTGCGATCGGCAGGGCTACATTGCAACCTCCGCCGTTGATTGATGCGCCACAACCTCACCCTTTTTGGCTTTCTTCGTAGTCCCAACTTTCTAGATAGGTTAATATCAAGTAAATTTCATGGGCTAGCTGACCACGAACGTAATATTGGTAACACATGCACGTCACCATAGCTCTATAAAACGAGTGTCTCCCCTGATACCCTAGCATACACTCTTCCATCTCTCTCTCTCTGTTTTAACATATATATATATATATATATATATTATGCAAACCTTCATTTGCTGCTGTCTCCCCTTCCAGGGAGAGAAAGAAGCCGAAAACCTGAAAGAAGAGCCAAAGATTGAAACAAATGCTGAACCTCCGAGCCTCACCCGCAAGGCTCGGAGGAGTAGCCATGCCGAATGGACCTATTCCAGGTCTCAATGGATCTCCGTCTCCGCTTTACTAAGATCTTAATTAGTTTGTAATTGAGATCTCTCATGATTAATTCCTCTGAATTATCAGTGGACAAATTAATTAATTTCTCTCAATGAGTTTCTAAAATTGTTTTTCTAAGAAGTGTTAATTTGGGAAATGAATATTTTTCCATTTATTAATTAGAGGATTTTAGAGTCTTAAATCATTAAATTTTGGGGTTTTAAGTTTCGGTTTACTTTTGTCTTGTGGTGATTTGAGTAATTAATAGCTAAAGCTTCAATCTGCTGTGTTCGACTTTTATTCGAATTCGATACCATGTACTATGTAGGTTAATTCAATGAAATGATACTTGACAAAGATAAACATGATCAACATTGAGTCCCTCACCAAAAAAAATAAATAAATTAAATAAATAAATCGATTTAATTTGTTACAAATTATATTGTCTAGTTGGACTCGTCTCAATTTGATTAACGGTTAAAATATCAGACCACTGCATTTTCAAAACTTTGGCGCGCTTCATACCGATCTTAGGATATTCAACTATTAATTCCAATATGGTAGGACACAGATTTTCGTGTAACGATGGTTTCTGTAATTTCAACCTGTGTTCATTATATAACCGAATTTTAGATCTCAATGTGCCACCTCGGTCCGAGGATGATAGAAATGAACTTGCAAATTGAGAACATACGAGTTCTTTGATAACAAATTCTACTAGTACTCGTCTGGATTTTTCGTTTAAAATATCAGGCCGCTGTATTTTCCAAACTTTGACACGCTTTAAACCTATCTCAAGGTATTCGATCTATTTAACTAGCCAGGCAATTATTAGTTCCAGTGTGGCCGCGTGGCTGACTAATTTTAACTATGTTCATCGGTTGAACATAGTTACATGATGTAGTTATAAATTGTAACGACAACGGCATGGTAATGTATGTTGTCTCCTTCCGGAATGTTAACCGATATACACATCATCAATTTCTAACGTGACAATCATTAATCGTAAAACAGCTATTCTACTCGCTAAATTTTGTTTCAACGTCTAAATTATTATTAGTTCAAGAATTTACGGACACAGGTCTCCCTATATAACGGTCATTGGAATAATTTCAGCTTGTGTTTGGTTCGACATTGACACACATGATCTGCAAAGATGATCGAGTCGCTGCAATAGTAGCTACTTCAACTCGTTCTAATTTCAGTTTTATCCCCGTAAGTGGTTTTAGCAACTAAAAGACACGTCTCACAACATTACTATTAGTCCCAAACAATAATCTTTCTTAACCAATTTTCATATTTGATGATGATTGTACTTCTATTTAAACAAGGTCACATTGGTTTATATAGAAACAAAACAAAATAAAAGTAAAATCTACGAGTTAAGCTCGAAGAGTTTTTAAAAGTTAAACGTAAAATACGGTGAAACACGGGAACATCATCGTCCAATGAGGGTTGTCGGAACTATATTTGGACAAAAAAAAAATTGCAATTTTCAATTTCAAGGTAATATCATGTCTGAATGAGATTTTCTTCAAATTTGAAGACAACAACATTTTCTCTTGAATAAACCACGAAAGATTTCATAACTAGTGAAATAAATAAATGGAAGTATGTGTAACTCATTTTCATCAAATTCTATGTACATTTTCTTAGTAATAATACTAATACTAGTAATCTAGTATTATTACATATGAATCAAATTAAATTGATATTCTTTCTTTCTTCTCGATACCATAGCCACGATATTTTGGCAAGCTTAATCATGAGTAAATTCCACTTATTAGTAATACTAATACTAGCAATCAATATCATAAATCAAATTAAATTGATATTCTTTTTTTTTTTTTATATCCACTTATTGAATTTCTTTTTTCCTTTTTTTTGGAAAGGGATTCTTTTTCCTTTTTGACTACATATGCCACATTTACGTTTTTTCATTCTAGTGGAATAAATTTATATTACATTTATGAAAAACAAAAGAAAAATAATACCACATTTAAATATTTTTGCCAAAAATCTTTGTGGTTCTACCATGAAAATAATATTTTAAATTAATTGAAAAATGTCGACTAACTTTTCATATAATTGCAAGAGTAGCACTCGGTCACATAAGTTATAGTAGAGAGATTTAAAAAATAAGACCATTTTCGTTATAAATTTTTCAGTATACTATAACAAAAATTTTGGTAAATCTAATGTACAGTTTTAGGAGAAAAACTCTCATTTTCGTGTGAGACTTATAGTGAAAACACATACTATGAGGTTGATGGAAAAACACCAGAACAATTGAAACTAGCGGGGCATAAAGGCATGCAACTCAGGTTACGAGGACTACATTTGTAATTAATAATTTTTCTTTTCAATACACACATTTTAATTGTTACACCACCACCAGGTGATGTCACTCACTCACTATACAACCAAGAATTGTATACGTCTCTCTCTCTCTCTCTCTCTCTCTCTTTCTCTCTCTCTCAAAATGAAGAGAACCCATCCATTTTACAAAGCATTGCTACTCAGCAATGATGACTCTGAACTTAACCTTAAGCCTAACTCTTCAATCTCTCAAAACCCAGTAATGGTTGATACATATCCAGTGCTACC
>MKEJ01005081.1:0-16726 GCA_001753735.1 Embelia ribes | reverse complement strand
TTTTGCAAATATTATTAAATAAATGTCATTTGCTGAATTTAATATATTTGCAAGGTTATTTGGACAATTTATCCGCTACTAATTTTCAAATTCGCAAAGGGCTCATGTACTATTGAATTATTGTATTACATGTGCTAATTAAATATTTATAAATTTAAATAAATAATTATATAGTCGTAATTAATTTTTAAATGAAGTTCAATTTGAGTTAGAGTCTAAATAAATTTTTTGAGCCAAGCTCTAAAATCACCTTTGAACCCGAACTCCCATATCGATTAAGTATATTTTTGCTTAAGTTAGATCTCGAATAACTTCAATACTGGACAAGTTTTCATCGATTCCATCCTTCTGGCATAGCATCACAATTATTGATGGACCCAGTGCAGGGTAAGTATGAACCATGACCCTCAAACTTACAAAATGGTGCGTGATTCATGAATAATTTTTTTTTTTTTTTTGAAGAATTTGCCGAGGATCCACTTTCGGCCCCTTAAAAGGTTGTACGTAATAATAATAATAATAATAATAATAATAATAATAATAATAATAATAAATTTTAAATATTTCTTCATTAAATTACATTGATGGTGTTATAGTTTTAGTTGCAAAACTTGTTTGGGCCTCATAGTTTGAATTGTAACAGTAATGATCCTATACTTTGAGAAAATGAGACAAATCATATTATTTGACCTGCATTTTGTTAATTTTGGGGTAGAATCATTTTTCATGATAACTTATGATAATATCATTGTATTAATTTATAGCATTTTTGAGTTAAAAATGCAAGAAAAGAATCACCAAATATCCCGGCTCTTCAAATTATATGATTTACCATTGTTGAAATTGAAACGCATTGGATCAAATAGAATTGGACAAATATATGCTTCTTGACAAGGATAATGGACAACCCCTGTTCTGCATACTGCCATATTTATTTTTAAATGTATGATTGAGATTAAAAGAACAGTCTCCTTACCAAATTTAATTAAAAAAAATTAATTTAATTTTAATTATCGATATTAAAATAAACATCTCAAATATACCTCTCACGGAGTGCTGATGATCAAATAGAATTTGACTTGAAACTATGGGGACCATTAGTGTAATTTACCCATCATTATTCAATGCAACTGATTTGGGATCCGGTCGTGGTAAAAATCGGCGGCGCGAGAAGGGTAAAAAAATAGACGATTAGGTTCGATGAGAGAGAGGTGATCGACTCAATATATATCTATGTATCTATATGTATATATATCTATCTTCAAAATTCAATATTCAACAGCCCCAATTTCAATTGATTGAAAAAGATTAGTCTTTATTACAGCATATCTTATTTACTGTTCATTCATGGTGAAATTCATTCCTCGATCTGATCGAAACCCATCTAAGAATATCTATAAACCCTAATTTTGACTCTTTCGATCACTGGCTTGCTTGCCATGCGACCTTGGTTCGCTGCCATATCTCTCTCCAGAGAGGATTCTTCGTCAAATTTCGATACTCGCAGCTGCATTTTTGTCTCGATTCGATTCTTGTTGCAGTTGGAGTTATGACCGCCGCTGAGTCTCACGCGCCGCACCACCACGCTCCCAGCCCCAAGGGTCTCCTCTGCAATGCCGCCTCCGGTGCTGCTGCCGGTATGTATTATTATTAATTATCTAATTTTGTTTTGGAAATTAACGTTTTCCTAATTTATATGCGTTTAGGAAGCCATGTATAGAAACTGTACGTGCACCTATGTGTTTGTGGTGGCACTCCCACCACAGATAGATATTTTTGGCCATTAAATTTTAATCCACATAATATCCTCTACACTCATAAAAATAGAACTAAGAATCAAAAGTAGCCCAAAGTTGTTGTCTTCCAACCAATTATGGTGCTAATTGTAAATTAGTGTCATTTTTTTGGGTCTTGTGTTGAATTTTTGGCTCCTTCCATTTTGGCAGGGGTTATTGCGGCCACATTTGTGTGTCCTTTAGACGTTATCAAAACTAGGTTTCAGGTTCATGGGCTATCAGCCCTCGGCAACGGAAGTAAGGTTAAAGGTGCGATCCTTTTTTTTTTAATTGACTTGTTTTGTCCATTCAATTGTCGTAGCTTTTGAATTTCAGCTTGATCAATTGCTTGCTGTTGTTAGTTTGTTTAGATTGATCCCTCACTGAAGACTTATTTAGGGGCTTTATTTGCATAAGATGTTTCATAATGTGTGCAGAGGGAAGGCTCAATTGCATGAATAATTTGTTTTCAATAGGTTTTAATTAGCAATTTAGATGTTTTGAACTAAACGATGATATTTTATTCTTTACCAGGCTTACCAGGTAGTATTATCTTCAGGAGTTTGGAACAAATATTTCAAAAGGAGGGTCTGCGTGGCATGTATCGTGGGCTCTCACCAACTGTGCTAGCATTACTTCCTAATTGGGCGGTGAGTTGTTGTCTTTCTGATTTTTCAAAGCATGTTTTGGTGGTAAGGCAAATTCTCGTTACCATTGTCTCCCATAATGACATAGTCAAAACCATTTCTATTGTTGGTTTCTAGTCATTTAGGATTGAATGAATGTGGTATCATAGCGTTTGTTCCTTTTAGGCATTCTTATTTTGGATAAAATTTTCTTTATTGACTTAGTAGTGGAAATGTCTTTGGTCACCGGCGTTTTACTGGGCACTTCCAAAGGCCTTGAAGCAAAAACGGAATTTGAATGGACTGATTTCGGGATTTTGTATGATGATTTTGTTGTTTCAGATTGGAACAATAATGCAGTATTGCATCCCTGGTCTTCTCATTCATGAATAAGGCCACTTTATTGAGTGGGCTAAGCTGCATAGCATCAACCTTTTGAAGCCATCTCTAGCCTAATACTGTTTGATGGGGTGTTGCACTTAAGTAAAGATTCTTCTTTCTGAAATCAAGTAATAGTTGAGTTAAGATCCAACTTTGTTGCAATTACTATCTAACATTGAACTATCTATGCATAGTGGGTTATCCTAGTCGCTTGGTAACTTCCTCACTGGAGATCTGTCATGCCAAACTCATCATATACTTTACATGCAATGGTCTTGAAAATTCTGGTTTTTAGAACATTGCTAAATTCGTGTATTGATTATAATTGATTATGTATTTATCATTGGTTATGCCCTCAAGAGAAGTAATATGTAGCAGCTAATTGAAAGTGTAAAGAGAGAGAATAAAATATAAATGCTGTAGCAAGCCTTTAGCAATCAGCATCTGTGAGTCATGAATTCCGTTTAACGACACAAGGGTTCACCTTAAAATGCTGGAACAAATCATTGCCACCCAAATTATTTGAAGATAGATGATAGTCACTTCTTTGAGTAGAGTTTTCGGGAGAAGAGTGTCTGACTCTGCTTGTACAGGTGTAACGGTGAGGAGCCCCTTTTTAGCTACAAGACAAAATTTTGCAATAAAAAAATTCATGGACAGTTTTATAATTTTACTTGCAAAATTTTGTTTTTGTAGCTAAAAAGGAGCTCGTCACCCTTACACCTTAGAGTCAGACACTCTTCTCCCAGAGTTTTCTATACAGTTATAATGCCTTTTCGAATTGTTGTAGTCAATTCAACTTGTGCTATGTCAGAATTCCATGCCTAAACCTGATTCCAAGAAGGCATTAATACCCTAGTTTCTAGTAGTCAATTTCATTTAGCCAACAGTTTGCAAGTGAATATATTCTTATTAAAAAAACACACTTTGCCAGTGAATATGTATTATTTGCAGCCAAGGGGAGACAAATCCAGCAGCTAAAAAATCCTTGGATTGCAATAAGAACCCTGGCCTAGGGTTTCAAAGATTCAGATATAATGTAGTTGTCTATGAAATAATATAAAGAATATTGTGCACTGATGTGCTGTTTCATAAAAGGCACTATTCATAATAGTATTTAGCAAACCCTGGACCTCAAACCTTCGTTATAAAATGAGGGTATAGATATGACAATTCAAACTTATTTTTTGTCAAAGGAAGTTAAATGGCTCCTTTGCATATTTAAAACTTTTTCAGTAGTGTATGGGAAAATCGATGATCGGCATCAGCTAAAATCATGTGCAACGAGGTTCTGCTTGGGGTTGTAACTTGTAATCATGCTAGTGGATGAAAATGCACAACATAACTGGATTCTTTTAGTATTATGTGTTACTTGAAGATGCGGCTTCCATAGCTTTCTAGGGACTTGGGCTGCTTCCATACAAGCAGTTAGTACTTTCAATACCTGTTACACATTCTCACAACTCAAGTATATATTTGGTGTATTATTGGACAACTAGAGTCTTGATAAACTCCCAAAACTGGTCATTCATTGTTGTTCTCTTTACGACCTTTGTATAAACTTCCTCGGACACAGGGCATAACTTAGAGGCAAAATTTATGCCGTTTAAATATGTTAATATGCACAGTTTCATTAGTTTATCTTGATGATAGAAAATTCCAAGGTATCCCAGTTAGCGGTATAAATTCATTATTTTATTTGAAGACTGAAGTTTGTTATGATTTGTAGGTCTACTTTACAATTTATGAGCAGCTTAAAAGTATTCTGTCCTCAGATGGTTAGTATGAGAAATTTCTTGACTTTAGAGTGCTTGTTTTTTTACCTGATAAAGTTTATTTATTACATGCTCAATATGGTGTGTGCATGTGTAGATGGGAATCATCAACTCTCAGTGGGTTCTAATATGATAGCTGCTTCTGGTGCTGGCGCTGCGACCACTATTGCGACAAATCCTCTTTGGGTTGTCAAGACAAGACTTCAGGTTTGTCTGTGGTCCTAAGCTTCTTCTACCACTATTCTCTTGTGGGATTTTATCTGTTGGGGTCGAATTGGTGAGGTATATGTGTTGTATGTACGTTGAGGACACCTCCCTTCTTCGATGATATTTGTAATTGAAAATATATACTAGTGATGGTAAGGGATGCTGATGGCAGTTATACATCTTGTTCTGCTTAGTTTATTGTCACAACGTTTTGTTTTTTTTTTTTGTTCACTGCTTGTTACAAGTTTTCCTCTCTCCCAAGGGTTTAGTTTTTTGGATGATCTTTGCCATTGTGTAGTGAACTACGGTATGGCAGTGTAGCACCATACCTCTGGCGTCTTCTGCTTGACTTCTTTGTGCCCCTGACGATGAGTCTCTTGGCTTATAGCACTAAATCTACCTTAGATATAATCTCATTTAGATTTAGTTCCTCATGCCCATCTCTCGCTTAAAAAAGACCCAATTAAACTTTTCAAAGATGCTTTATGTTTTTATTTGAGGTATTTAATGGGACAACGTTTGAGGAGTGAGTTGAATAGTTTTTCCTTTCCACTAGTATTGGTTGAGTTATGAGTTATGACATGCCAATTTTTTTTTTTCTGTGTGAAACCTATTGATTTCCCTTGCAACTCATGTTCTTTCATTTCCATTTAAGGAATAATGGTAATTGTCAGATTGTACTTCATGTAGTTGTTGATAATACTGATTTGAGTACTTTTACCAATAAAAACTGAAACTCATTTGAGTTTTTACTGATTGTAAACTGGGTGCCACACAAATTCATGGCAAGTTCATGTGCACTTTCAAGTCACCATTCATCTTGAATTAACATTTAATAAAATCATCTGCTCACAGAAGTATGCTTTTTCTCTTGGTGAGAGAATCTATGTAAAGTTTACTATGGTGCTTCCGGGGCTCATACTGTCTTCTTTGTAATAAAGTTTGCACCTATAGCGGCAGGCTAAGATAACATGATGGCTCATTTTTTCTTGTTGTCATTCTTGTAATTTTTGTTCCTTGCGCTATGTTGAGTGTAAATGAAGCTTCTTCATATGAGCCATAGTTTTGTCCTTTTATTTCCCTACGATGATTCCTTGCGATAATGAACTTTTGTCACTTAGATAGATAGGTTCTGGATTTTAGATGTGGGTCAATTCATAGAACTATACTCAACCAAATGATTTTCGTAAGAAGTTTCAGCTGGCTTCATAATCATTCTTTGCTTGAACAGACTTACCTTTCTTTTGTTACTCATTTTTTCATAAGCATCTTATATGGTTGATGGGAAAGCCTTTGGTGTTTACTGATTTACTTTTTATCCATCTGTATCTCTCTTTTCAATATCTTATGTGTATGCAGACCCAAGGAATGAGAGCGGGTGTAGTGCCATACAAGGGCACATTGTCTGCATTGAGAAGAATCACTCATGAAGAAGGTATTCGTGGGTTGTACAGGTGGGACATCACTCAGGATGTCTACTGATAGTTTTTTATGTGTCAGTTACAATTCTGAAATTGTCTTCTTTTCCTATTTCTGCCTTCATTTACAGTGGTCTTGTCCCTGCATTGGCTGGTATTAGTCATGTTGCCATTCAGTTCCCAACATACGAGAAGGTCAAATGTTATTTGGCTGATAAAGGTTTGTCTTTGCTGTTCAATTACTCATTGTCCTTTTTGCCTGTTACAATACGAATATGGATCTGGATATTTATCAAAAAACATGATTATATTAGGGAATACTTCAATGGATAAACTTGGTGCTGGTGATGTTGCTCTAGCCTCCTCGGTTTCCAAAATTTTTGCGTCAACATTGACATATCCTCACGAGGTATGGTATTAAGTATCAATAGAACATCCATATATTATCAACTTACAATACTCATATTTGCGAGATTTGTTTGTCTTCTAACAGCTGCTATGTTTGGTGGATCAAATTCAGGAAACTTAAATAGTTTCTTTGTGGACCAAATTTGGAAAATTACTATTAGTTTTGCAAAATCCACCTCTGCTAGTCTTTGATGAATTAAAAATATTGGTTGTCTCTTCAATTTCAGGTAGTACGGTCTAGGCTACAAGAACAAGGCCACCACTCAGAAAAAAGATATTCTGGTGTCATTGACTGCGTTAAAAAAGTATTTCAACAAGAGGGTATCCCTGGTTTTTACCGGGGGTGTGCCACCAATTTGATCAGAACTACCCCAGCTGCTGTTATTACGTTCACCAGCTTTGAAATGATTCATCGGTCCCTTGTCAATTTGTTTCCTCCTGATCAGCACCCTCATGCATTGTGAAGATTTTGTTGTGCTCGGTGATCTAGCGAGATTCAAATAATTCTCTGTAGTTATATTCTCTTAAACAGGCAAAGGAAATTAGGACAACACATTCGTTCTCAAGGATGACAAATTAGTCCTTGATTTGTTGTGTATTTTAATTTTTTAGGGAGCTTTACAGGAGACTCATTGACAGTTCGCATTGACCTCTTATAATGCTGTGTACCGAGGTCCGAGGGAAAGAGTGTTATACGTGACACTGATAATGATGAAAATTATAATGCATATGCTAGAGATTTATTTCTGTTCTGTTTTCTACCTATCCTTTGTGACCTTAGATTCATAGTATGTCAAAGCGCATTAGTATTCTGCTGTTGAAATATTGCTATGCTGTTTTGGTTATTTTCCCCCCAACGTTTATATCATGTTCCTGATACTGTTCCCCTGGTATGGAGACTTCTATTCTGTAAATTTGGACAACCGGTTAGGTTTAGATTTTAGTTCAATTTGCATATTTGATCATGCTTGATATCTTAAGAAAAATTGTAGTTCTTCAAAACTTTTTTTTTTGGGGCAATGTTCTCGAAAACTTTTTCTGAAAACGATAAGTTACTCAACAGTTTTCCTGTAGTATATCAGCTTTTAGGTGTGCTAACTAGTTTTGGCTAGATGTTTCGTACAACCTAGGCTCCGATCATGTCCCATAGGATCCTTAGGTGAGACTGATCCGATGTCTGTTTGTCTTTTTTATGTCCCTAACTGTGCATTTCGTCTGTGATTAAACTAACCAAATCTGGCTAAGTTTTTCATATGACTATGGTATTACCCTCACCAGTAGACTGCCTGTTTCATGCAAAATTTTCTGAAATAATTTTGGAACTAATTTACTTTTATCATGTTTCCTGCAGTATTTCTATTTTCAGATGTGCATGCTAGTTTTCATTATTGTGACAATGCAAAATATTGCTACCACTTGAGAGATTGGTTTGGTGCTGCATCGACTGTTAGGGATCACTTGTCCTGTTTTTGTTTCTTGGATTAGATGCCAGGCATGCTGCTTATCTGTTAAAGAGATGTTAACATTGTTAGTGGTTTCCTTGTAGCATACAAGTTGAGAAACTGAAAGTCTGATAAAATAAAACAAAAACACTAAGCCATTTTTGAGCATGGTCCTATAAACTAACCATCAAACTTATAAATTAGGGAAGGGGTTATAAATAACCCCTATTTTAAGTAGTAAGGCATTTAGGATGGGCCATTAGATTTTTTTTTTTCCTGTTTAAGTGTTATCATAAAGGAGGTATGTATCTCATGGTATGACAACTCATCTAGTGGGCAAAAGGGTTCCCAGGAAAATAAATAATAAAGAAAAATACACACAAAAAAACGAAAAAAAAAAAAAAAGTATCTATATTCTCTTTGCAGTTTAAAGGAGAGCCAGCCAATTTACCATAAAGGAATTTTATTAATACAGGTTTCTCTTTTTTTAAGTGCTCACTGGAGAAAAGATAATTGAAACCAATTTGCTAATGAGAGCTAATTAAAGTGGATCACATCAATAAATAAAGCAGGTTATTATTGCTTCTATTATTTTTCTTCTTTTTAGGGTTGGTCTGTGTAGAACCATTTGCCAATATTGTACAGTAAAATTCATATACTCTTTCATATTTCTTTGGTAGTCTTTGGAAAGCAAATGAAGATTGGCTTGGGAACATGGTGTTATGAAAACCAAATTTAAAATAATGGGGGCTAACAAATTTACAGGGGTGCTAAACCATATAAAAAATTATACTCAAATATAATTTATCCAGTGAATTTTTTAAATTGTTGGGAATATTGTAGCCTCTTAACAAACTATTGGCTTTATCTCTGACCAAAATGGAAGATAAAAGAAATTAGTTATTAACTACTAAATTAAAAGGACATCCCAATGAAATATATTCTCTCTACCTATCAAAGGAAGCAAATAGGTAACTAGTTTTTGGTTTTCTTTTGTACATTATTTGGAAAATTTTAATCATGTTTATTATTTGTACACAAAAGTTGCATTTGAGCGTTACAGGCTAACAGAGCATCATTTGAAGAAATGGGTGGAAGAAAATATGAGCAGAAAAAAAAATGAAAGGATTCCTTTATTTTATTTTTTGTTCTTTAGCATTTCATGATTATTTAGTGGGTCCAAAAAGTTAAAAAGTAATTAAAAGAAATGGGAGTGCTTGCTTTCATAATTTAGCAGGTAGGTGGTTGCTTTAATCCATAATTAAAAATGGATCCAATGAATGATGACATTCATGTTTCTCTCCTTCACTTTTAGTCTGGTATTCTTAAAAATACTTACACTTTCTTTTTGACATTAAAAATGCATACACTTTGATACTAAACAAACCCTTGTAACAACAAGCACCTTGTGTGAATGAACGAATGTCCTAACAACTAGAAAGATTGGTTCATTTAGCTACTACAGTTACAAGCAATATTATACTAATGAGTAATGTTTTGGATACCGAAATGGATTCCGAAAAAATTAGACCCTGGATTTCATTTTTATGATGGATATTTTTGGAGTCTGTATTCGGGATGTTTTTATCAAGATCCAAATCATGTTTCAGTATCAATGCAACCACTCTTCGATATCAAACCAGCCTTCTCTGCCCTGGTCCTGTATCTCAAAGCTTAAACTGACACGAAGGCATCACTTCTTCGTCTGGATGCTAGCACATGAAGCCTACACAAACCAATTCTAGCAATGGCGCTTTTCCAAGCCTATTCTTCTTGGTCCGTTTTGCCACTCCAATATAGAAACTCAACATCTTGTTCTATAGAACTATCTTTATTTTCAAGAATACAGAACACTCTGGCCAACCATATTTTGCAAATTTCGAATCATACCATAGTGTTCTCTCTCAATAAGCTAGCAAATGACCATCGTGTCGATCAAGCATGCCCACACCTTGCTGTGCTCGTTCTTATCAGAAGCAGTATCTGTAACCTTTCGCTTGTTAGTTCTCATCTATCATGTAATCATGCTACTAACGAAGTTCCCATCTTTATTTCATGGATCCCTCTGCTCCTAGGTTTTCTTAAACTTAATATTGATGGTGCATACTCTTGTGGTGAACAAGTTTTGCAGTGCTGCAGAAGTTTTACGAGATCTCTCTGGCAAATATTTCCCAAACTTAAGGGATTGCACTCCAATCATGGCCGAACTTCGGGCGCTCCATTGAGGCTTAGTTCACAGTAAAACGCTAAACCAAACACGTCTTAATTTAGACAGACTAAATAATACGACGGCTCATCTACCCCTACTCGGTGTTGTGCTAGATGACATCTGGGAAATCACCTAGGCATTTTCTTTTGCTGCAGTATGTTACGTCTATATTAAAGCAAGTTAATATTGCAGCAGATATAATGTCCAAACGTGTTCACACAATGTCGCATGACTTTTTGTATGATTTGCGCTCTTTAGACTAACCAGACAATAAAAATATGTAGACATTTGCATGGTATTTTATACTATACAACGATTGATCAAATGAAATAAAGCCTTGACTGTTGAAAAAAAGTCATGTTTAATATTGTGAGAATGATTAAGATATTACCCGCCTAGAGTTTTTAAGAAGTTTTTATTTATTAACAAATAATTAAAGGAACTTTTCGGGAATTTTGTGTTCGTTTAGGCAGATGGGGCCAACAAGCCCTTTATTTGGGCACCAACCTTTTATGCCTCAACAACTAGGCACTTTGTTCTATGGGAGATGCTGCTAGCAAGAAAAATGCTAAGCGAGGATTAACAAAACAATAAATGAATCAATAATAAATAAATAATAATAATAATAAAAAAAAAATAAAAAATAAAAAAATTAATAATAATAATAAATGAAAAGTAGCTAAGCTAATCTTATATTTCGTGATTGTATAATTTGGAATGTTTACCGGGATCACCAAATTTGCATATTGTTCTTGCGGTATCAACAGATTAGTTCATTTAATTCACGCACAAGTTCACTTTGCACATCTTATGTCAATTATATGAATATTTGTAGCAAAAAAAAAAAAAAAAAAGGTATATGGATAATCGCTATGACAATATGCATAAGTTTTGATAAGAGGAATGCTAGAACATTGTGAACAAAATTGTCTGAAATGTTGGCACTAAGTAGAGTAGCAATTAAACTAATATAAAAAATAATACACCAAAAATAGCAGATTGATATGATAACATATTACATCATTGGCGAAAGATCCAATGCTAATATTCTATAGCAACATCAGCTTGAATAAAGGATGACGCAATATAAAACATTTGTAAGTATCTTCTTTGAAAATTCAAATTACACCAAGCTTTGATTTTGTGTTTCTAAATCATATATATGGTGAAATTAATAGAGCAACCGACATTTTAGCCAAAAGAATATGCTATTATATATATTTTTATGCCTTTGTTGTTGAGTGAGGTAATATATAATAACAAGTCCGGATTAAGAATAATAAGAAAAACGTCCGACATGATACTGTGACTCAATTTATCTTAACCAATAAATGTTTTGTGTGTTTTGTTAAAGTAATAAAAGTTTCTGAAAATTTATCATTGCTGAGAGACAATTTTTGAAATAATGAAACCATCCATTTACTCTTGCAAATTTATTGAGTTGCTTGTGGAAATTATATTTTCCTTCATCATCACATCCATTATTCTTTTCTAACCCACTTTTAAAAAAGAAGTGGTTCACAGTAATTTCACATGGTCCAAACTCCGAATATCTGTCAAACATATTGTTATTGGAGAACAACATAATTAGTTTTTCGTACATAATATTGTGGCACGTATATTATTGCTACATTTTTAGGCAAAAAAACATAATGCTTAAATTATGTTTAGTTGCTTTTTGTAAACATTTATCTACATGCAAATGGATGCAACATATCGCAGCTCTTAAAAAATGTAAATTATTTTACAAACTTAAGATTTATGTGTTTACCCAAATTCTATCATTACACTTTTTACTAACACTTCTTATGAAGGTTGTCATATCATCATTTAACCATATTAAGTCCCATAATTATTTCAATACTAATTGTTGCCAACTAGCAAGCGAAAATAGACATAATCGTTCAGCCAAATGGACGTAATCTTTCATTTTGGTTTGTCGGAATTTACAAATGTATGTATATATATATATATATATGTCATTTTTTAATCCCTTCAATATTTTAAAATTAAATGATCAATCCAAGCAGTTATATAAAACCTTGTCCAACATCGTATGCCAAACGTAAAATCGATCGCCAAATTTTTGAGTCATCTCTAATAATCCTTAAAAAAAAAATACTTATCCAATTAAAGTGAAGTTGATTTATTAAACAATAATTATTTTGTCTTTTCTGACAAATATACTCCTCACTTTCTCTTTCTTCCCTGTGTCTCTCTCATTCTTCTTTTTCAAAATATATTTCTACCTTGATATATATATTTTTTAAGTTAATAATAGTGAACCCACTGGACAAATTAGCTTTTGAAATCATACAGTGATATAAAAAGGTAAAATACACAGATTTAAACTTAATCAAAATTTTGGTAAATGTTATATGCACAAACATAAGGATTGGACATAAAATTAGTGGAAAATGATACCCCTTCTCTGTCTTATACTAAGAAACGTTTAACATTAATACATACCGTCCTAGTTTTAGTACAAAATAAGTATATTTTATACAAATAGATTTTATTAAATATTTGAGTTGTGTGGAGTGGTTTGAAATTTAGTTGAAATAACATAAGTAAAATAGGAAAAATAACAATAAATGTATTCTTGATTTTCTAAAGTGATAATTAAATTAAAATACAAAAAGTTTTCTAAAATGACGCGTAATATGAAATGAATGAAGTATCTCACTATTATATTTAAAAGTTTCATTTTAAACTTGGTTCCTTACTTTAAAGTCTCCAATATATTTATGATACCTACATTTAAATTTATTTATTTTTTCTTGTCTTTTATAAAGGTTGTACATATCATGTGATTCTTGTTTGCATTCCCAGCCCCTTACCAGAACTGATGAAACAAAAAGTAACTATAATTTGTAAATTTCCATTATTCTTCTACCAATTACAAGTACATTAACAGGGCATGTGATAATGAAAGGTTGCACCACAAACTAAAAGTGTGGTCATAAAATGGTAAAGTTGAGAAAAGTAAAAAGGAAAAGAAAAAAGCATTGGATTGGTATAACCTACGAGAAGTGAACTACCAAGAGTTCATTTCACTAGAGTAGTCGCTGCAAGATTACAAGCTTATTGTAAGGAAAAATTGCTTCCAATTAACGGATTGAAACGGATATTGAAACAGAAAAAAGGCATAATAAGTGGCATTGCAAAATGAAAAGGACCAAATCCATTCTAATTTGGAAAGAAAAAACGTTCCAAAATCCATTCCACGGTTATTATTTTTTATTTGAAAAATTGGAACGGATAGTCTTCGTACCAATTTGGAACAGATGGTTTTCCGTCCCAAATATCCATCCCAAATCAGAACGGAAGTTCCATTGCAAAATCTATTTCAATTATATTAATTTTATTTAAAAATAAAAATAAAAAGGCTTCTTAAAGCAACCTTTTTATTTATTTTTATTATTATTATTATTTACAATATTTATATAAATTAAAGTTTAAAAATATTACAACTAAAAATTAAAAATTCATAATAATTTGTTAATTAGATCAATTAAAAAAATAATTATTTACAAATAACCAAATACTACAAACAATTTACATGTAAATAAACAAATACTTTACATGCAAAATTAACATTTTTACAAGCAATTTAACTAAACATTCAAAATTTAACACTTACTTTACTACACATACAAATTTCGTAATTATATATTAATAAAAAATATATAAATATTTAATAAACATAATAAAAATATGAGAATTTAAGAAATTTCTTCAGAAAATCGGCGCCTAAAGGGAATAAGCAACCAAAAAATGAGAGAACGGGGCCGGGAGGCTAAGGGCAGGTGGCAGGAGTGGTGGACGTAGCAGCAGCGGCAGGCGGCAATGGCAGTCCAGAGCAACAGTGAGATTACAATATATGGTGTGAAAATTTTTTGTTAATTATTGCTTATATAATAAATATTGGAACAGATTTTGAAACAAAATTTAGAACGGATCCGTTCCAAAATCCGTTTCAATTTTTTAAAATCATATTATTTATTATTTAGAATTGATTAAATATATTTTTAAATCATATTATTCATTATCTATAATTATTTTTAATATTTTTAAATCATATTATTTATTATTTACAAATGTTTAAATATATTTTAAATCATATTGTTTATTATTTACAAATATTTAAATATATTATTTCAATAAATAATACACAATTTATTTGGAACGAATTTTGGAATAATTTATTTGGAATGGATTTTGAAATGCATAATTGGAATGAATTTTGGAATGAAACATTAAAATATTAAAATTTGAAAAGTTTGGAATGGAATTTGAAACGAATATTTAGAACGGGTGTTAATTCATTCCATTACCCGTTCCAAAAACTGGCATCAAGTTTTCCCAAGTTTTTGGAACGGATACGTTCCAAATTCTGTTCATGGATCAAAATTTTGACCTTCCATTTCAATTTCTATTCCAATTTGGAACGGATAATAATCTGTTTCAAATTTTCCGTTCCAACATCCTTTTTATTCTTGTAGTGAGGGGCCACAACATCTCCTATAATTTTAAAAAATTCTTTAAATATCTGATTTTTTTAGTGTAAAATTTTTTAAATATGTTTTTGCCACACCTCTACAATAATTTTTTAGCCTTATATAATAATTTATATAACGATGAACCCCTCATTTGTAACTCCTACCTCCACCATGTCATTAGAAAACAAACATAAAATTTTGCAAGGATGAACAATAATCATCATCATTAGTAAAATGGACATAAATTTTCAATTCATATATTTTATACAAATACGTGCAGAAAATAGTTGAAGGATTTAAAAAACAAATATAGAACGTCAAAAAATAAGGTATACAAAAGACACTAAAAGTACTTACCGGAAGCAAAGATTTGGTTATTTTATGCGTAGACACTTACAAATAGTAGTAACTTATAGCCATAGGCACTAATAATTGTAACTTATAGGCATAGGATTTAAAAAATAAATATAGAAGCTCAAAAAATAAGGTATACAAAAGACACCAAGTGCCAATTTGATATTATTTTTTGTTTCCCATTTCAATTTATTTTAAAAATTTTAACCAGAAATTTTTGGTAAACTTTAAAACACTTATTTTTAATAGTTTATTTTTTTTAAGGATATTTTTGGAAGCAACTTTAAGGATGATTTGAAAAGCTGTTTTGTTTTTTCTTTCATTTATTGTCATAATTATCTTAATTTATTTATTATATTTCCTGTACAACTTTACCAAATACGATACTAATTACCAAAATAATTTTTAAAATTTATTTGCCAAATATTAGGATTATACCAATTTTTAGAAGCAATTTTTAAAAACAGTTTTAAGAAGTGAATTTTAAAAAATACCAATATTTCCAAACTAGGGCTAAAAGTATTTACCCAAGCAAAATGTGGTTATTAGATACGTAGACACTTAGAAATGGTTGTAACTTAGGTACTACTAATATTTATCAAATTACAGGTATATAAATTAGATAACAAAAATATAAAATGAAAAGCGCGTTTTACTTCTTTTTAGATAAGAATAATTATGTTTACTCATTTATAAATGGGCCTTCTCTTAGAAAAAACATATATGAATACTTAAATCCAGATTTTTAAGTTTTGGGGCCTACGAGCCAGAGCCCAAGGTGGGTGCCTTTTCTGTATTTTATAGTTAGCCATCCCAAAATAATAGACCACGCGAGAGGCTCAAAATGTTGCAAGCTTACAAGATTTTTAAGCTCGGCTCGATAAAGATTGGGCTTGAGTTCAATTGTCGAGCTTGAACCGTAATTTTTCTTGATGAGCCGAACTTGAGCACCCCAAAGTTCGGCTTAGCTCGGCTCGTGACCACTCCAATCCAAGGTGAAAGATGACTCTGTAAAATGTGGTAAAAATATTTCCTCCCATCCAAAACTATCGTCATTTATCAAAAATTCAACTTATTAACAACTATCTTTAAATGAGTTAAAATTTTTTAGTGAGTTCTAAATTTTCATATTTGCCTCGATTAAATGTGGTTAATGGTATGAAAATTACAAAAGAACATTAAATAATAATGATCAATTTAGAAAGTTTACATATTTCTTGGTACTTATTTTTACAAAATGGACATAATTTTAGGATTTTCCAAAATAAAAATAGGAACATTAAGTTTACAATGGATGGAGTAATAAATAAAAGCAACTTACCTCCTAATTCGATTTTCAATGCATGAATATGCTATGTCATCCCTCACATGCCAATTTCTACAAAAACAAATATTACTAATTTAAAATTTGAATTCATAAATAAGATTTTAGTGAAAAATAACTATGAAGTTTATTAAGCACAAAAATCACCTCAGGATTGCCATAGGATACTGGAAGCTCATAACTACGCCAGAAATCTCAAAAGACTTGCAAAGATAAAACCTAAATTATTTTCCTAAAATCACAATCTACCACAGACAATATATGTATAAAACGCTGCCGAAGTTGGTAAATTACTAGCCCGGTAG
>MKEJ01005078.1:0-11973 GCA_001753735.1 Embelia ribes | reverse complement strand
ATGCCTTAGTATCACTTAAAATTTATGAGCATACATTGGAGATGAGAACATAGGGGTTTCAGTGTATTGCATGTGCATACATGTAGTTTATACTTTGTAGATTCCCCTTTATCGTTTGGTTTAGAATTTGTCTCGTACATTTTTCTTTTGTATATGTACTCATGTGGTGATGTAGAGTTAAAGCACGATATTGTCTTGCTAGAAGGGTAATCGTATTTTTAGAGGAGTTCCATTACTAGTGACGAACTATACTCGAGTTGGTAGTATTATGAGGTTATCTATAGACTTATATTTTAGTTTTGTACGAGCATGTTGTTCAATGAGATTATGTATTGTAGTAGGGTATTGCTGCATGGATTATGTATTATATATCTATGATGACGAATATGCTATTGTATTAGATATCTATGTTGCACATATAGGTATTATGACAGGATATCAGGATGTGATTTGGTTATTATTCTATTTTCTTTTCTTTCAATTCATGTCACCGGGTTTATGAGAATTCGGGGCATGATATACATTTAGGGTTTGATACAATCAAAACTTATAAACTTTCTTAAAGGAGTATCATCAATCCCTATATAAGAACGTTAATTCCATCAATTATTAATAAACAACCTATGAAAAATATTATCATCTAACTAACTGAGTTTATTAACTCCTAATGAATCTCACTCTTCTAAAAATCAAAATAACAAATATTGTCCACATATGTCTAAATAATCATTCAAGGAATAAGAATATAAATGTCATCCATGGCCACAAGACATTAATTGTCTTATATAATTAGTACTAAAATAAGTAATTCAACACGGTCATGTTTAATACACAAAAAGTTTAGTAGTACAAGGAGTTAGAATTGTATTATTCTCTGTAGTCAAGATAGACATACTAACACAATGAACTACAATTTACCGATGGTGCGCCCATTTCGATATAAAATTATAAACATAATACTTATATTCTATAACAACCAATAATCTAATATTTTATGTGTAAGTCGTACTCTACACACTAAATTATCTACTATATAAAATATGAAATACATACTTATTCATTAAAACATAATGTTATGTAAAACATTACTCAGACAGATTCTCATAAAAAATAAACAACTTTTATTATGAAAATACTAAATGCAAAATAAACATATCTTTTAGTATAATTCTAACAATAGATAGTTAGAATTTGTTGTGTGATTGCATAATTTCAGATAGAGTGAATTGGATTGAAAAGGTAGGGTTTTGTAATTAAGGGGTTAGGGTTTCACATAATGGGAGGAAGGGAAGACATTAAGGGAAAATGGGAAACATGTTGCAAAATTATGCAAATGCATTTGCCACGTGTCAAAAGTCAAGTTTAGGATTGGAAAAGACTGTTATACCCTTGTGACGCGTCTGCTTTGGCACTTGGACAACCCATTGATAGCTTTCGTCCAAAATTTTGATGCAAAAAATTTATCTAAACATTACTAATTGCAAGAAAAAAATTGATGTATTAATTAATTATCCCGTAAAATATTAATAAATAATATCTAACCGCAAACAATAGTTACACTATTTTAACAAATTAAATGATTCCCTTTACCCATGAAACACTGAACTCACGGTTCACGGGGCAAAGTGTAATTTACCCTTTTGTTTCGTTTTATAGGAGTTCGATCGAAAAGAAAATGAAACAGAAAAACTTTGCAAGATTTGTGTGAGTTTGTGAAGGGACCAAAGCAGAGGAGAAGCACACAATGTTGTTGTAGCCCAAAAAAGATGAACACTAGCAGCAGCAAAACAGAAAAAGATCAAACCAATGAAATGAACACTTCAAACCTCACTAGCCCAGATTCCAGATTCAACCAGACACTCCGTAATGTTCAAGGGTATGTGTGTGTGTGTGCGTGCGTGCAATTTATTTATATATCTAGGTGCCCACACATATTTGCAAGTCTCCTGATGTGTGTGCAGCATTTAGGGTTTTTTTCCTCTCGATTACTTGATCTTGATAATCGTTTTGAATATGCTTATTGACTGTTGGGTGACCTAATTTATTAATTGGGTTTCACTTTGAGAAATTTTATTTGTAATTATAGTTTTTTAGGGTTTTGTTGGGTTATAATTTTTTGGTACATGATAGGGTGTCATTTTTGCCTTTTTGTATGCCTGAATAAAAAAATAGGGGGCTAAAATAAATGTGAAAATTCTGAAAGTGGGTCCTTTCAGATTAAGTTGGGAGGTTCATTTGCTTGGCTTTACTGATTTTTAAGTTTTTTTTTAAACTTTTTAACCAGTAAATTAGGAGCCTAAAATTATAGATTGGAGGATGGATTGCTCCCAGAACATGGGCATATATATGTATATGTGCGCACACATATTTGTGCAGCATTTAGGGGTTTTTTTCCCTCGATTTTAAGATCTTGTTCATAGTTTTGAGCATGCTTATTGAATTTTTCTGATTGGGGTTTGCTATGAGATTTTTTTTTTTCAATTATACACATGGCCAATTTGGGATTGCTTTCATAGTCTGCTTCCGCTTTTTATTTCTGGGAATTTGTAGCCTTTGGTAAACTCTCAGGCACTTGTTTTTAATAATCTATTTTTGTTTTTTTAAAGTTGCTTTTAGAAGGAATTTTGAGTGTGCTTTCAAAAGTTGCATCTGCTTTTTCTATCATTAATTACTTAAATAATCTCAATTGTATTTATTTCATTCCCTATTCATACCGATATTTTTTTTTTAACAATAAAAAATATTACTTTACCAAAGACTACGCTATTTATCACAACTTTTAGAATTTATTTACCAAATACTAGGATTATACCCGCTTTTAAAATCAACTTTTAAAAGTAAATTTAAGAAGCGGATTATCAAAAGTACCTGTATTGCCAAACTAGGTCTTATAGATTTTTGATAGGGTGTGATGTTTGTGTCTTTGTAGACTTGAATTAAAAATTAAGGGCTAAAATAAATATGGAAAAATTCTGAAATTGTATCTTTCGGATTAAGTTGTGATGATATTGATCATAGTTTTGAGAATGCTTATTGATTGTTAGGTGACCTAATATAGTTGCTAGGTCTATTAATTGGAGTTTGCTTGAGAAATTATTTTATAATTTTCGAGGGTTTTGATAGGGTGTTATATTTTTCCTTTTTGTAGATTTGGATTGAGAATTAAGGGCTAAATTCGGGAATTGGGTGTTTTAGATTTAGTTGGGATATATGCAGCTGATTCATGTATCCATATGCATATGCATATGCATATGCATAAATACAAGTCTTTTAACATTTGTGCAGTATTTTGGGGTTATTTCTCAAAATTATGGTCTTGATCATGGTTTTGTGAGTGCTTATTGACTATTTGTTAGCTGACGTAATTTAGTTGCTTGCTTTACTAATTGGGGTTTGCTTTGAGAAATTTTATTTGGGATTATATTTTTTGAGGGTAGAATTGAGAATAGTTTGTTTACACCGCCGGTGTACAGATTTTCACACGCAACAGACTTGGATACATGACATGTATGCATAAAATGTGGTATCTACATGTGCTTATGCACATGTGTCATGCATCCAAGCCCGCTTGTTTATGAAATCTAATGTTTTCGGTGGTGTAAGCAAATTAATCTTTACTTGAGAATTAAGGGCTATTATAAGTGTGAACATTCTAAAATTGGGTCTTCTAAATTAAGTTGGGGTTCATCTGCTTGGCTTGAAAGCATTTTTAAGTTTTCTTGTCTCCTTTTTAGTTAGTAATTCATGAACATTAAATTTTTGGGGGGTTTTTTTGCATTTTTTCTTGTGGCACTATCAACTTGTGACATTAATTGGGTTTTGTGGGGTTTCCAGCTATTTGGTTTGAGCAATCATTTCCATATTTTCTTGTTTATTGCTCTAATGATTGGATTGGGGATGCTATGAATGCTTTTTTAATTTGTTTTATTTATGGCTATTTGTTCAGAGTATAGCTAATAGGGAAAGGTGGTACTGAGTAGTATATTATTTCTCATCAACAATCAAGTTGAGTCTTTAACACCAGGTCATAAAAAGTGGGCGCATGTGCGGGGGTGAAAGCATGAGGGTGCAAACTTTTGAAAAGCTCCAATTTCATAGCACCTCCCGAGGCGTTTGTTAACATTTATAGTTCAAATTGTTAACCCATTTTGCAATTTACATCTTCTATTTTATTCTTAAATTTTTCAATTTATATCAATGAGTATATGTAATATATTTCTTGTTAAGTATGCATTAATGTTTAGTAAAAAATAGAAACGAATGCATAGGTCATTGTAGCTTTGGTTAATAAGCTTAGACAAGTCAAGGTTTTTAGCTCTCGAATATGGTATGGTGATCAGGTGTTGAATGAATTTGTGTCTCTTTCTTTATTATCCCATCTTTCTTTTGTTAATTTTGCTGCCGCTTTTATTATTCTTTTTTGGGTGGGCAAACGATAATTAGATGGAAAGAATGTGACAGTGACGAGAAACAGAGATGAAGCTACCTATGACGAACTGTAGATGAGTTACTTTTCTTGGATGAATCAGGAAAAGATTCCCATGTTTTCATTTCAGTCTTTGCGTAGCATATCATGTAGTTAAGTTTGAAAATGTCTTAAAAGTATTAAATTCAGCAACAGGGAATTTGTAATTTTGCCCACTTTCTGAATTTAGGGACCAAGAATGCTGGTGATTTCAGACTTGTATTTTAATCCACTGATTTTAGTGAGGGCAAAAAAAAAAAAAAAAAACTGAGGAACTATTAGGCACTTGTTAATGTGACATCCGATAAAAAATCTAAAGGCAAATGGACTAAAATTTGTCATCAAGATGGGAGAAACATGTATCTAATCTCTCTTGCCTACTCCAAGTATTTTAGATGTTGCCATCTTCTTCGTTTTGGTCCTTCACAAGCTGTTTTTTGCTTCAGTCAAAATTTAAAGCACCTTTGAAGCTTTCCTTCTGACATAATTATAAGTAGTTACTGCATCAGCAAATTTAGGAGTTTGGACGACAGTATTTCCATATACAGGATAAGGTGGCAATAGCATAATCAATAGGTTGTATGGGTTTTGGCTCAAACATAATTAAAGGTGGCCCTCCCTACTTCAAGGGAAAGAGGGAATTGCCGTGCCGGACATCCCAAACTTGGGTATGTCTTAAGCTGAGCTTTGCCATTTCAAATTACTTTCCGTGGAGAACTCAAAGAGTGAGAATGTGTTCAGTGAGCTTCCTAGTTTTATACGTTCTGGCAAAACTTAACACACACGAACACACACACGCATGCTCCCCCACTTCTCTCTTGTGTGCATGCAGGTCTGTTAAGCTTGCACATATGCAAGGTTTACTGTCTTCTGTCTTATTTTTTGTATCTATCTTCAGGGTGAAACAGGACTGTACACAGGTGATGGTTCAGTTGACCTCAAGGGTCAACCTGTGTTGAAGAGCAACACTGGGAACTGGAGAGCTTGCCCCTTCATTCTTGGTAATTTCTATCTTGCGGTTCTGTTAATCAGTTTTATGTGTGATAATCCATATGGTTTATTTTAGTATATTTAAACGAATAACAGGTACTGAATGCTGTGAACGATTGGCCTACTATGGAATTGCTACTAATCTTGTTAGTTACCTCACAAAAAAGCTGCATGAAGGAAATGTGTCTGCTGCAAAGAATGTTTCCATTTGGGCAGGAACTTGCTACCTGGCACCCCTTATTGGAGCTGTATTAGCAGATGCTTATTGGGGAAGATATTGGACAATTGCGACCTTCTCCACAATCTATTTCATAGTAAGTATTGACATATGCTGTTATTCTGCTGAAGCATGTGAGGTTCGATATCGCTTCTACCATTTATGAAATTAGCACCATTAATCCGCGAGGGATCATCTTATAGTTTTTTGATCTACAGCATGCCTCCTTTTTTTTTTTTATATCTTTGAACTCCAGTGGCCAACTCTTATTGAGCTTTATTACTCATGAGTTTGTTGGATACTAGTTTCCAAGATGATGAATTTTTCCTAACAAAACTTGGTTTTTCTTTGAAACATCTTTTTGCTGAGAAAGTCTTATGTATTCTAGGATAGGTGAAAACATTTTTTGGGTTTTCTTCCATGGTTGATTGTTTGGTTGGCTAAAAACCGAAAAATAGAAGACTTGAGTTATCTAAAATGAATCTCCTGAACTTCTGTTCTTTAAAACCGAAACTGGAACTATGCAGTCAACGGGGTTCTCCGTACAAACAAAAAGGAAAAACTCAAACAACACAATATTCAGTTTTTTTAATAACTTTTAGCGCGTTTCTTCATTAAGTTAAAGCCTGGTAAAATACTTTTTATTTCTGAAATTTGTAGCTGGTATAGATAATATAATTTTATATCTAATTTGTAGAAATTCTTAAGAAGGTTGATGATGTTGCTATTTTGTTTTTAATCTTAGTGGAGATGAACCCCTGTTGGAACTTAATATGACATTGGTTGTTTTGTGGGTGTAGGGTTGTACATTTGTACTTTACATGAACCGCTCTAGCCTAAATTGTCTGCTCAGGCTTACTTAAATGCGACATGTTATGTATGTGGGTTTTGACTGAGTTTCCCTGTGCAAGCTGGCCAATTGTGAGACTAGTGAATGGATTGACTTGATGTGTAACATTTTATTATTGCATTGAAATATTTACGAAAAAGAATCTTCACATCTTATGAAATCATATCCAGGCATCACAAGGGGTCAGGTTCAGGTCGGGTTTTTAATTTTTTGTACTTGTCCCATTTGGGGTTGATAATTCTCCCCATCTATCATATTTTGTTGCCAACATTCACATCTCATCGGTAACAAGATGATGGAGTGGGTGAAGATTGTTGAAGGGCTGGTACTGCTCTTTAAGGTGATAAAGCCAGGCTCCCAACACCTCACAGTTATGATTATGCCCATCAAGTTCTTATGCTGATATGAACATAGAAAATAAGTAGAAGTGATAAGTAGAAGTGATCCGCACTTCTTCTAGTGCTTCGTCTTGCTGATTTCAACTTTATCCTTTTTGGAATTTAATGCTAACTTTGTCCAGGCCGAATTATTGTTTTTACTTATCAAACATTGTCCAGACCGAATTATGAAATTTCCATAAATGTTGGATAGTATTAATTGCATCAATTCTTGTCCCTGCTGTCGTATGTACGAACCTTTTTTTTATCTAGTTGCCCGTTTGTATTCAGGGAATGTGTACGTTGACCATCTCAGCAACAGTACCTGCCTTCAGGCCTGCTGAATGTGTTGACTCTGTATGCCCTTCTGCTACATTTTCTCAGTATGCAGTTTTCTTCTTGGGGCTGTATTTAATTGCTCTAGGAACTGGTGGAATCAAACCCTGCGTCTCATCCTTTGGTGCAGATCAGTTTGATGATACTGACCCTAAAGAGAGGGTAAAGAAGGGCTCATTCTTTAATTGGTTTTATTTTTCGATCAACATAGGTGCTCTTATATCAAGTAGTGTAATTGTGTGGGTACAAGACAATGCTGGGTGGGGCCTAGGTTTTGGCATTCCAGCTTTGTTTATGGGGATTGCTATTTTAAGCTTCTTTTCAGGCACGTCTCTGTATAGATTTCAAAAGCCAGGGGGAAGCCCACTTACAAGAATGTGCCAAGTTTTGGTTGCTTCATTTCGCAAGTGGAATGTACAGGTTCCTATGGATAGTACCCTTCTGTACGAAACACAGGATAAATTCTCTGCAATTGAAGGAAGCAGAAAACTGGAGCATACTGAAGAGCTCAAGTAATTTTCGACCCCTCTTTCTTATGCTACGTTTGTTGCAAGATTTGTGATAGAAAAAGTAAAGGAAAAGAATCATGTCCTTCTCATGGCAATTTGTTTTACAATGTTAGATTTTTGTCTTGCTTTTTTTCGAGAGAAATCCTTGCGCTTAACATAGCATTACTTATAAAACTTAGCCGGTACACAGCTATTTTTTTTAAATTACTTGGCAGTTTTCTGAAGTCATCTTGGAAGCTTTACAGTTTAATTTTATATTTACCTTGCGAGCATCAAAGGGTCCTTTTGCCATTTTGCGCAAGCATTGTGTAATAGTGTTCCAATTTGTATATAAGTCTTTTCTTTCAAATAAAGTTTAATTTGCATCCAACACCAAACATTCTTGCTTAAGGTCAAAAAATATGCAAAACCTGAAATAATATCAAGACATAGGATAATTAGTCAAAAAGGATGGTGCAGTTTAGAATGGGAAACCATGCTTGTGAGACAGGCCACTAGTCGATAACATTCCATACAATGCGATTGAAATTATGCTATGCTCGCTGGTACATCTGTAAAAAAAAATAAAAATTAATAATAGATTATGGGATGGCTCTTAGCATAATGATAATGGAAAAGTTGTACTATCATATATTAAATCCTTACCTGTGTAAATTATTTCTGTGGGGATTTCATTTGCTTATAATAGAAGACACTTTTTTGAATTTTTGTGGCGTTTTAAACCTTTGTGTTTTGGGCTGTTCCTTCTTTTCCTCCAGTGTCAAATAAATTAAAGTTTGTCTTATGTTTTATTTAAAGGTGCACACAGGTTGTTCCATTGGTCTTTCTGCCAAATCCAAATTAGAACTAGACAGCAGTAACCAACTTTAAAAAATTGAGTCTGGACGATGGTATGTCTGGAGCCGACCAACCAAACAAATCATTTCTTGTTCGGTTTATTTCTCTTTTAGATTTGAATCCTTTGCAAAGTCTTTAGCTTGCAATCGTCTTCAACATGGAAGTTGATGTTGAGGGTTTTGTCATGGAGGTTGAACAGGGGTTGGTTTGCCTTTAAAAATGTGGATTCATGCACACACAGGTGGGCATTCACTTGTATGCATACATGAAGGAAGATGACCATAATATGAAAAGTGGCCTAGGAAGCGCGGGCTCTCACAAAGTGGTGACCTAGCGTACCCGTGTTTGACAAGGCACTCTTCCATATCCAGCCCAAATAATTTGATATATTTTTATGCTCAGCCACGTGATGGACCGCTGAAGAAAATTGAGTCAGGGTAGACATGGAATTTTTGGATCTTTGTTGTTAAAAAAAATGTTTTTCTTGATTTTTGCAAGTGATTGTGATCTTTGCCATATATTTATTGTTCGGCGACCTTACTCCAAAGCACGTCACTCGTTGACTTTTCACTGAACCTTTTTATCGACTGTTATCAAGATTGTTCAATAGTAGACATGTTTGAGGGTCTTGTTATTTGGAACAAGCAAAAAAAAAAAAAAAAAGAGCTCAGTACTCCAGTAGCATATATTGTTTGACATTGTCCATTTTATTCTTAATTTACCTAATGACATATACCTGAAAATTTAGCGCTCATGCTACAGATAGATGATATGTGGTGAGATAATCCATGATTTTTTATTTTGCCTGAATGAGTTTTACTGTGTTTACTAGTGTTCTTTTTCTCCTTTCCCCTTCTTCTGAAACGTTTCTGCATCAGAGTTGATTGAAATGATTTCAAGATATGTTTATTTGTTTTCCTTTTCTATCATTCTGAGATGTCGTTGATCATGTCTGCTCCTTTACCAGCATCTATATTAACCTTCGAAGAGTCTAGTCATTCCTCTAGTTTAAATCTATCCAATAAACGTGTTCCAAATCAGTCTGGCAAACATCAAAACATGGTTAAAATATGCTTCCATGATGTGTCAAAGGGTTGTTATGGTTGTGTTTTCTCTTGGAAAAGTAACTCTTTCAGATAAGATGTGTCTTGATAATGCTGACTTCATCTTCATCCTTTGGGAACTTGTAGCTTTTGTTGATTCGTTTTGCTTAAGACTGTTTTGTCAAAATTTTCATTCTGGGTTTGTTACAAGTTTTTGACAGTCTTTACTAGCTCAAGTGAATTTACCTTGTCAGTAAATTCTATAACTTTGGAGAAAGTTGGAATTTGGGTTTCATATGGGAAATTTTTCTCCCATACTGGTGACATTTTTTTTTCCCCATTTTTTTCCCTTAGTGCATTCTCTTTCACTTATTCACGAGTACTCTGACCCCTTTAACAGGTGCCTTGACAAAGCTGCAGTAATCTCAGAGGCCGAGAGCAAAACTGGGGACTTCTCTAATCCATGGAGGCTTTGCACTGTAACTCAAATAGAAGAATTTAAAATCTTAATCCGAATGTTTCCCATTTGGGCCACTGGAATCATATTCGCTGCTGTTTACTCGCAAATGGCTACTATGTTTGTCGAGCAAGGGATGATGATGGACACCACTGTCGGTTCTTTCTCTATCCCGGCTGCTTCTCTCTCTACATTCGATGTCATTAGTGTCATATTCTGGGTCCCCGTATATGATCGGTTCCTCGTCCCAATTGCAAGAAAATTCACCGGCAATGGGAGGGGATTCTCAGAGCTACAAAGAATGGGGATCGGCCTCTTTATATCAGTCCTGTGCATGTCTGCAGCTGCTTTGTTGGAGATGAAGAGATTGTCGATTGCCAAATCCTTAGATTTGGTCGATAAAGATGTTCCTGTCCCAATTAATATATTGTGGCAAATACCCCAATATTTTTTATTGGGTGCAGCCGAGGTTTTCACCTTTATCGGGCAGCTTGAGTTTTTCTATGACCAGTCACCAGATGCTATGCGAAGCTTGTGTAGTGCTCTGTCCCTTTTGACCACTTCTTTGGGTAACTATTTGAGCTCGTTTATTCTTACTGTGGTGACATCTATAACAACAGCGGGTGGGAAGCCTGGTTGGATTCCGGATAATTTGAACGAGGGCCATCTTGACTATTTCTTTTGGCTTTTGGCTGGGCTCAGCTTTGCAAACATGGTGATATATGTATTCTGTGCCAAAATGTACAAACAGAAACAGGCTTCGTAAGCCACAAAATATATTTCCTTTCATTTCGGACAAGTTTCCTGGATAATTCCTCGGATGGTTCTCTGTAATATATTGCTTCCCAAATTCAAAGATGTTTGTAACATAAAAAAGATGTTGCACTTGTTGACGCAAATTTCGTTTTCAGCTGATGTAAAAGTTCAAATTTCAAAATAAGTTGTACGTCATTTTATATAATACTAGTACATTTAATATTCATAATGTTGTTGCAAGAGAAGAATGTTCACCGCAATGATTAAATGTGGTGACTGATTTGGTATCTGCGGCTTTTATCATCATTCCTGAACTCATTTTCTAAAACTTTTCTGGTTCCATTCTGAAACCTGCATCAGCTTTCTAGGGAAATTCCCAAACCATCCATTCCGAAACTAGTGATGCACATCTTGTACCACTTCCCCGGTTTATATTAGTGATGAATGTATTTGGTGACAAAACGTATGTGCAAATGCAAAAAGGCTTCGTTATACATTTCCTTCTGTTTAGTGCCTAGTTTTCTGGAAAATTCTTAAGATTGGTTCGACTGCAAGTAACAGAGTTTTGTTTTCAATTGATGTGTAAGTTCAAAATTAGCTTTACTTTTTCATTTTATATAATCCTTGTACACGTAATATTCGTACCAGGGTTACCAGAAATCGTGAGAATACCCACGAACCATGATCTAGGTCGTACGACCCCAAACGTGGGTCGTTTGCGACGTGGATCACAGCTACCCTCAACCCCAAGTGTTTATCCAATCAATTAACAAAGCCCAAATTCCCAATATAAACCCTAACCCCAAATCAAACCAAATAATTGCAAATTATATAGATTAAATTGTAGTATGAAAAGTAAAGAGTAGGTAACTTACGTGATTCTATGCCTCGAGCTTCGATGGATCTCTGCTAGAGATTCTCTGGTTCATCGCCCTCTCTATCTCTCTGCTTCGAATTCTTCGTTGTGGTCGTGAGTCGCGATTGCTGAGGAGACGACTCTCTCTCTCTCTCTGCGTCGAGGTCTATTGAGGAGACGATTCTGTTCTGTCTCCCCATCTCTCTTTCTAAAATTATACAGCCCTTTATTTTGCCGAGTATGTTAACAGAAGAGAACCCTAATTTTATAAAATTACCAT
>MKEJ01005066.1:0-13643 GCA_001753735.1 Embelia ribes | reverse complement strand
TGCTGTAAGTGCTCTAAGGATACCTTGAGAAAAAAAAATATATAATGGACATTTTAACCTCATGGGATAAAATATGGTTTCATAAATCTTAAAGGATATTCTGAAATTTTCAAAAAGCTCATGAGGGCAAAGTGTAATTTGCCCTAAATGAATGGGAGATAAATAAAATTACTAGAACTTAGTGATCAATAAAGAAAACATTAAATTTCTTTTGACCTTTTAATTTTATATTTTCATCCTTGGTACATAATGATGCAACATTTGCCGCCACAACCCTGAAGAAAATGACAAGAGCAGCAGAACTCTAATTCCTCGGTGTCCAAACCATAAAATAAATAAATGATTCCAAAACACCCACTAAACACGAATGTACATATGGGTTTTTGTTTTTGCAATTTTGGGAAACATCTCCTCCAAAATTGTCCAATTAGTATATCGATAAAAATAATTATTAATATAATGCATCAATCATATTCGTCATTGCTAATGGTGAACATATCATAATTTTTTTTTATATTTTTTGTTATAAATAATGGCAAAAAATTATATATTGTTTGCCATTATTAATGTCAAAAATATATTTTTTTTATTAGTGAAAAAAATTGAATGCCTCCAAATAAATTTTAAAAAGAAAAAATATATTTATATAAATATTTTCACCATTAGTAGTGGCGAACTGTAAAAAAAAATTATTTTTACCATTAATAGTGGCAAATCATAAAAAAAATTATTTTCATTATTAGTAGTGACGAATAATATATAGTTTTTCATCATTATTAATAATGAACAATTGGTATGTTTGACATTAGTAATAACGAATACAATCAGATATACCATATTGGTAATTATTTTTACTGATACACCAATTGTGCAATTTTGAGGCTCCAGCATCCCAAAATTGCAAAAAAAGGGGAAAGTATGGCTATGTAATTTCCCAAGATTTATGCATTTTATTAAAAGGAATGTAATATAAATAATCCTCGCACGTTTGACCATAAAATTCTAATTTGATTTCCATAGTTTCAATTGAAACAGTAAGATTTCCCCAGGTTTTAACCAGTAACATAATTGGTTCTAATTATAGACTCGAAGTTCATCATCATTGTTAGAATTATACTAAAAGACATGCTTGTTTTGGATTTAGTATTTTCATAATAAAATTATTTCTTTTTAATGAGAATCTGTATGAGGAATGTTTACTTAACATTATATTTTAATGAATAAATATGTGTCTCATATTCTATATAGTAGATGATCGAGTGTATAGAGTACAACTTACACATAGAAAATTATATTATTAGTTCTTCTAGAATATAATTTGTATAATTACAATTTTAGATGGAAATGAACATACCATTTGTCACGCCCTAATTTTCCTATAAGACCCGAACCCGCTAGAGATCGTGGAGAGTGAGTGTATACCATTTTTAGGTAAAAGAGAATGGAAAAGATTTATTGCTTTTTGAAATAAAAATAGGAAATCCACACTAACACCATCACTTGCCAACTCACATTCTACAACATGCTTGCATATATCAAAGTGCGTAAAAAATAAATAACCAACCTGGTTAAATACAAGTGAATGCCTTATTTACAAAATATATAATAAGTTACATGCTCTAATACTGATAAGATATATTACATTTCGTTCTTACCCTAAACATGACTACCGCCAATAAAACAACAACAGAATGTAATATATAAGACACTCAGGCACAAAAACACATCACGTCTGCAATAAGCCAACTAATGGTACAAATAAATACATCCCACCAAGCCTCTAAATAAATACAACATGAATATGAGATTGATACAACAAAATACAATCTAAGTATATGTCTACTAAAAATAATATATACAATGATCATGCCATCCTTAACGGTGCTGCTGACTCATCTCGGTACCTGGAATAAAAGTATCTATAAATGTAGAAAACGGTGTGCACGAGTTAGTTTTTATAATAAGACGACATAAGTAATGTTATGCAATGCTTGCAAGTGTAATATCTATGCCATAGAATAATACTAAAATGTAATGCAATGTAATGTCAATATAATGCAAACCCACAAATACATACCTACAAAGACTCATAACTCACAACTCATTAGAAATTTGGGGCAAGTGTCTCTCACGGTTTGTAAAAATCATAGGATTAACGCATTGAACCTATACTATAATCCGCCAATACTCTTGACCTAATAAGGTTTTTCGACTTTCACGGTAAGGTGTCGAGCCTTCTCTTTATTTTTCCCACTGTCTAAGAAAGCGACACGGTCCTGGAAAAAAATATAAAATGACTCAACCCGCAATGAAATACAACTCACAAATTAATATCAATTTTCTCACTTTAAATTCCACTTTTAAATTCAACAGCTTGATTCATTTCGAGTTCTCACAAAAATTCACTTTTCTCACAAGTCTCACTTTTCTCACCAATTCTCAATTTTTGAAAATTTCATTTTCAAAAACTCACATTTTTCACTTTGATAAACATCAATATCAAAAACCCACTTTTTAACATAAACACGATAATGGTATGCCAAATGCTCACTAATCATGAAATAAATATGTAACAATATAAATTTCATATAAAAATTCACCCAACATACTTTCATCTATCCATATTAATTTCTAACACATAAAAGTTAATATTATCTCAACTTATAAGAAAGCAATAAATTATACCCTAATCACACAATTAGGGACTTCCCTAAACTCACAAATATATTCCTATTTTCTAAGTTACTCGTACCTCACGGCACACTAAAATGCTTCTCCTAAGCTCTCGTAAAAAATTCCCAAATCACATCTTATTCTCCGCTCGATTTGATCTAGCAAACGGAAACGGATCAATACGAACTTATAGTAAAAAATGGTCTACTAATCACAAGGAGTAAGAATATCAACTTTAATTTGATGTTCGAACTTAGTACGAAAATCTAGGTATTGAGAATGGACTAGATAGGAAGATATACTTACGTTAAAACGGAGCTTAAGTGTTGAGGAGTCCGAATATGCAAGAAAATCTTATATTCGAGTTTGGGAAAGAGATGAACCCAAGCTCAAAGGAATTTAGCTCCTTCATCTCCCCCTCACTGCCTCGAAACTGGAAATGGCCAAACAATATATTCACATGCCTAAAATATATAAAAAGTGATTCTGGGTCCCACTTGCTATTGTTGTTTGAATGACATCTGGGTAACATTCGAACGACTCTACCATTTAAACGACAGAAACCCACCATTCGAACGGCTCCTCTGAGCTAGAATACCCACTGGAAAAATTGCAGAATTTTCTAAGGCTTCACAACAACAACTTCAACTACGACTCTCGTCCGACGGTCTCATGCTAAAATACGCATTCTAATACTATTTTCACACATGTCACTACACTTCAATACCAACACTCACTCGAGCCTGCATCAACACACAATCCTCACAACCTCATATGCCTCACACTCACATTAACTTACACAAGTTCTCAACAGCTCTCACGACAACAACACTCACAATTTACTCACCAACACTACCCAAGCATATTACTTGCTAATATACCTTAATAATCTAATGCAATACATAGTTCCACATATAACTCACCAAAGCCCACAACTCACGAAGCTTACGAAAAGCAACCCTATGATACTATATAACCCATTAACTAAATGTGAAATCAACACTTAGCACATAAAACGAAACTACTTCGATATCTTATACATCTCCACACAAACACACCAATACTGCCACACTAATCCACACAACAACTATAACACACTACTATAACCTCGTCATGATTGCAATAATAATATTATAATAAGATATATAATATTATTAAATGCAAACAATTTACTCAGAAATTCTGAGACGTTACACCATCGGTAAATTTTAGTACATGGTTTTAGTAGATCTGTCTTGACTACAGGGAACAGTACAGTTCTAACTCCTTATACTAGTACACTTTGTTTATATTAAATAAGACCGTGCCTAGGTAATTGTTTTAGAGCTAATTATATAAGAAAATTAATGCCTCTTGATTACGTATAGTATTTAGATTCTTAATCCTGAAATTATTATTTAGATATGTGTGAATAATATTTGTCATTTTGATTCATGAAATAGTGAGATTCATTATGAGTCAATAAACTTTGTGAGTTTGATGATAATATTTTTCATATGGTGTTTGCATATAATTAATGGAATCCATGTTCCTGTATAGGGAGTGATGATACTCATTAAGAAAGCTTATAAGTTTTGATTGTATCAAATCCTGCATGTAAATTTTGTAATCCGATATGTTAAATAAGTTAAGTGGCAGGTCTTAAGGAGTTTAATATACTAACTAAATTGGATTGTCAGTAATTCCATTTAATTAGCGGGTATCTGTAATCTTAACGTGAGAAATTTAATAAATATTAATGACGTAGAACCTGGATTATAAATTATTAATATTGGGAGAGAGTTCAGTTACAATCATGTAGTGATATTGATTGTGATTTATGTGCATAAAGATTATCTTGGTAGATACAATTGAATTTAAATCTGCATAGCTTAGCCCTTACAATATTCTATCATTTGGTCCTTACTATAGCCTATTTAAACACATTCCATGGGCTTAAAAAAATACAAAATAATTATCTCTCCCGACACATACGTAGATAGATTACCATCTCTTATGAAGTAAGGTGTTTAACAGAAATATAGCAGAAGATCGGAGGCTGTGCGACTTTCTTTTGCCAGAACGTTCTTATTGGTGTTCACAAAATTTATACACACAAATCTGTAGGCATAATTCTATCCCATATGGTAAAATATAATTAATTTTTGATATTGTAAATATTTTTTCCACAACATTCCATCAATCATCATCTAAGCCTCTTGTACCAAAATTTTGGGATCATCAAAATGAAAATAAAATATGATATCACGTCTGGTTATTTCCTGTGAATTTTTCGAGTCCATGCTTTCCTATCTAAAGTAATTACTCTTCTAATTCTTTAATATTCATATCATTTTTTATCACTTGCAATCATGTTTTTAGAGGCCTATATTTATCTTTTATTTTTATTTTCAAATCAATATTATCAGACTTTCTAATTGGTGTAATCATATGTCTCCATATATCCCAAAAGCATCTTAGGCAATCCGGTCTCATTTTATCCTTAATTTATGCAATTCCTAATTTTGAACGAATTTCTTCATTTCTAACTTTATCTCTTCTAGTATTGCCACATTTTCACATATCCACATCAATATATGCTTCTTTACTATACTAATATGGAGTTTATCTTGTTTTTTAGTATCCCAACACTGACTTCCACATGATAAAGCTGGTCGACGTACCGCAATTTTTTATAATTTTTCCTTTAACCATAAAGGTATATTGTGATCACATGAAACTCCGGATATATTTGTCCATTTCATTCATTTTGCTTCACTTCTGTGATTGGTATCTCTTCATATACCACTGTTATTTTGTAGATCTGATCCTAGATATTAAAAATGACCAGTCTTTACTACCACCTCTCACCCCTATACCTAAATTAACCACAATCGAGTCTATCTTACATCGTTCACTGAAACAAAATTCAATATCTATTCAGTTTTTGACCTTGGAGCCTAAAACTGAGATTCTAAATTATGTCTCAATAATTCCAGTTTATTATTAATGGCCTCTAGGCTCGTGAAGCAAAATTATATCATTAACAAGTAATATATATTGTGGCACTTCGGTTTTGATGCTATTAACTGCACTCTCAAACATTTCTATGATAATATTTATATATTTAAGGTAACTGAACTTTTTTATCAAAAGCCACTAAAGTGTCTCTTTTGTAACTCTATCATAAGTCTTCTCCAAATCAATAAAAATCATATGTAGGTCTTTCTTTCCCGCTCTATATCTCTCCATCATTTGTCGCAATGAATGTATTGTCTCTGTAGTTGATCTCCCTAGTATAAATCCAAATTGATTTTTCAAAAGCTTAGTATTTTGTCTTAATCTATGCTCAATTACTTTCTCCCAGAGTTTTATAGTATGACTCATGAGTTTAATCTCACGATAATTTGAACAATTTTGCATGTCGCACTTGTTATTATATAAAGATACAAAATACTTTTTCTCCATTCATCGGACATATTTGAATTGTGCCAAATTTTGTTAAATGGTTTTGTTAACCATTTTATTCCCACTTCACTCTAAACTTTCCAAACCGTAATAAGCGGGAAATTAAACTCAATCAAAATGTAATGGGTTATCTAAAACAAAAGAAACGATTGAGGTAATATGGAACTGAAATGAAAGATATGGGATAAATGAAACTAGTAACATTATTGGGATAAAAAAATAAACTAAAGCCAAAAGTTCGAAGGAAAAATTAAACAAGTGGAAACCAATGAGGGAAAAATGAAATTAAGGAAAATTATGAAAATTGAAATGAGAAAATGACAAAATCCAACAAAAACAAAAAAATTAAGTAAAATACTAATATCAAGCAACAGAATAAAGTTATGACTCTGGCAATAGAAGAATGGTCCAGGTGGTATGTTATCACTTCTATATAGGTCCTGTACTTTATTGGAAAGGAACTTTTTTTTGTAAAATGTTGTTATAACTTCGAAACTATTGTATTTTCCTTTGTAAATTGTTGCAACCAAATCAACAATAACCCTTTATAAATGAAAAAAAATAACCGCATTCATTAGTTTATTATAAAGCTTTCCAGGTTAAAAAAAATGCTAGTTTTACTTTAAAAGAATTAAAATTCATATGGCTAGAATGTTTTACAGAGAAAGTTGTAATATTTTCAAAGAAAGTTGTAACATTTCACCAGTAGAGCTACCTTTCTATAAGATACAAGAATTTTATATAAGTGATCACCTTATTCGCATGTCGTTAACATTTGTTTAATTAAAATGTCAGATAATGAAAAAAGATAGATAATGAGATGGTGATAAATAATATAATATTCTACTGGAGGAGAAGTCTCCATTGTAATTGAAAGGGACAAAATCCTTGGTGCTGTGCCTTTTTGTTTCTTTTTCGTTTGTTTTGAGCAAACACACTATATATTGGATACCATAAGCCTGGGGACTAAACTATAAGTAACTGCTACCTTATATATATATATATATATTTTTTTACTTTAATTGCATCATTCCCAATAGAATTTTGTTGCAATTTCTAGACGGGGGAGTGAAAGTTGCTGCGCAAGACGAGAAGCAGCCCCTATTGTGCGGCCTTCGGTCGTTGAATGCACATTCAACAAGTACGATTTAATACCTAAAAAATTAATAATTAATTTTTAGTATTAAATTACAGCCGTTAAATTACATCCAACAATCGAAGATCGCAAAGCAGCTTCTGTGCAGCAGCCTCCCAAGGCCCGTTATACAGTACAAGTTATCAATATTTCCCACGTACATTATTAGTATGGCTATCATGGTTTCTTTTTTGTCTTTCTCTACAAATTATTGCAGCCTCTAGTGCAATTTCCAATGGCAGTACATTGTTCAGTTGTGTGATCCTGCTGATCATCTTAATTTCTGTTGTGCTCTGACCTGTATGTATTTATAAAATAAAAAAGTTACATTTTTTTTGGTAATAATATGTCCATTATTATGATTGAATACTATTATATACTTTTGAATAAGAAGAGAATGAGTACACACAGGTTTTCAATGTATCGAAGAGCAATCCATAGATCGTTTAATTCAGAAATTGTGGTTGGGTTAGATGAATTCATCATTTTTTCTTGTAGTAAACCTCAATTTATGGATAGTGATAAGATTAGGTTGATTTTTCCTAAATTTGTGGTCAGGTTAGATGAATTTATCTATGGTGTAGTGTGATAAATTAGGACTTTTTATTGTAAAAAAACAAAATTAGTTTGAGAATACAGTTACTTTTCAGAAATCGCGTCGCAAAATTGCGTTAAAAATTTGATTAAAAAATTGGTATAATTCTAGTATTTAGAAAGTAAATTTCAAAAGTTGGTTTAATAAATATTACGATATTTGGTAAAGTGATGTTTTTAATTATAGAAAGATAAAAGTATATATAATTAAGGATATTTTAGTAATTAATTATTAAAAAAATAGAAGCAGCTATTAAAAATACCTTATCAGATGCTTCCAAAAGCACCATTAAAAAAATAGAATAATATTATTAAAATCAACTGTTTAAATTTTTACTAAATACTACATGATTTAATTTTCAAAAATAAAAAATAAAAAGAAATAAGAAGCAAATAGCAACCCTAATTGTGCCTTCCTGTAATTGATGTTATTTTTTTAACCAATTATACGAAAAGCATGAGCAACTTTTAAAAATTGTTTTGGTTGTAAGTTTTAAACAAATAAGTTAATTTATTTTTGTTTAAGAAAAAAGTTGCATCCATTCACCTTAAACTTCTAGTTTATTTAAGTTAAAATAACAAATAATGTTATTTTAAAAACTGAGTAGTTAAATTATGTTCAAATTTATAAGTACCAACCAAATAAGGCGTAAGTATTTACTTTATTTCTACTAGTGAACATTCCCCGTCTGGCCGCCTGGGAGGATCTCACTTGGCTGCTCTGTTTCGTCAAAACTACATAACGCATAAACGAGTCGGATAAACATAGATGGCCTACACCCGCCGATCCACAGGAGCGAGTTTTCCAACAAGGTGCACCAAGCAGGCACGTAGAAGACCGAGACTCTGTCCCGGCCAAGTCGGGTCTGCTCATTGATGTAGTCCCAGAAGTGTTGCATGTTTTTCTCAACGAGTCGACTGAGTGAGTCGTTCTTGCTTGGGTTGTCGTCACTCAGGATTAGGGTTTCGAGGAGCTCCAAGATGTCTTTATTTTGGTGGTTTATCCATTCGTCGAAGAAATGATGCTGAGTAGTCACGCTAGTTTGGTCTTTGATCACTTGTCATTGTGTGATATTTCTAGATTTTTTTTTTAACTATATAGGCCTACATGGGGAGATGATTGTAAATGTTTACAATTACAATAATCTTAATAAACTTTGGTGTGATTTGAACTATATATAAAATCCTGGTATACAAGTGTTAACACGGTTCCAGTAACATTAATTTCTAAATTGTCACACATACAATATATGTGTTTTTTCTATAACTTTGTATACGTTTTCCTCCTTGAAAGAAGAGTCTAGTGTTTTCCTCGTATATGTTTTTTCTAAAATTTTGACATTAATTTCTAAATTTTCTATACGTTTTCCTCTTTGAAAGCACTGAGAATTGACCAAATATAACTTTGGTTCCTGAGTTTCCAAGATTTATCTATCTATAAAGCAAAAAGGATAAAATCTTCAATTTGATGAATACTTTTGGCCGTGGCAAAAACAAATTTTGGTACGCGGTCCTGATTTTGTTTTTGTCTGTTTCCAAAATTTTCACAGGAGTTTCTGCTATATTGCCAGGGTTTAAACCCTTTGGGTTGGGAAGCGAGCAGCTCACGAACTACTTTAGCTAGAGTCAGTAAACACTTTATTACGAAATGATTCTTTGTCCAAACAAACTGATTTCGAGCCTTTGTAGCTACTCAGTGCGCGTTTATGCTTAACCTCAAGTTTTGGACAGTTAGGCTCGAGCGTGATGCTTGGTAGCGACTGAACTCGTAATTTTTTTGATGTTTCTTGCGTTCATATTTTTCAACATGAGAGAATTTATGACTCATGTCAAGTACTCAATCATGTTTTACCAAGTATACAAGGTAATACATCACAACAGAGAAGGTAGTAGCACAATGTAGTAATAGTTTTTGAGCTCGAGCGTCAACTGTTCCTGCTCGATTCGAGTTTGCGCTTGGAAATAAGCTCGATCACAAAAGCTCCACTTGGACTTGAAGGAAGTTTTTTATGCTCAAGTCGAGCTCGAGAAAATACACAACGCTTGAATCAAAATTGGCATGAATCTGATCCCAAATATAACATATATAAATAGGTGGTAATTTATAATTTCAGGTCACGCAACTATCATGTCTAAATTCTCAATACAAGATGTGTGACAATAAACAGTCGAGGTAACAACTTTGTCACTTGCAGCTCCAACTACCGTACACAATTTTTTTATAAAGTCTCATCCAACTCTCGAAAAACACATAGATATACTGTATCAAAAGGGTTGGTCATTCTAAAATGAGGATTCATTTCTTTTCGTAAATTGCACGCTTAACATGGATGGTTTCATATCTATTTTATTGGAGTTCGGATGTCGATTTGTTTCGTTAATTCTTTCCAAGAAAATAAATTCTATCTCCATTCCAAAATTTAGTCATTCTAAGAATTTTGAGTTGACTCAAAGTAGCTCGGTGTCCATGTGACTGTGCGAGCATCCATGTGTGTGTGACTGCATAAGCACCCATGGGCTGGCTCAAAAGGGGCCCCAGAGATCACTGCTGTATATGTATTGCCCGTATATGCATGTAAGCAGTGGCAGAGCCAGGAGGGCAAGGGTGGCCACAAGCGTCCTTGAAATTGGAATTTTGATAAAATTTGTATGTAAAATTTGAGAATTTTCGAGAATTTTACTATGCAGCTTCCCGTGAAAAAAGTTTTTTTTGCACTCATATATAGAACAAATGGGCTTAGACCTTTTTATCTAAAATCTTGGCTCTGCGAGTGCACGTACATGTATATATGCTCTTATTCAACAGTATTAATCTCTTGGGATGCTAGAATGGTTATTCCTTTTCTCTAATTTAGCAATGCTATTTTTGGCAACTTGGCTACCACTTTCCCAAGTCTGAGCCTGAATTGGCTTTTAATATAAGGGAAGGCAACGTATAGAAAAAGATTGATCTAACACCCCTAAAAAAAATATAACGGTGAGGTATAATTTTAGACTATTGAAACAAAATTTAATATACGTAATTATAAAACTATTTCTGAAATTTTTTATTATTAGATTATATTTATGTGGCTGTAAAGCATTGTCTCACCTTTACACTCATTTTTCAAGTACGAAAGACTCTCAATCTAAACGTATTAGTATAAGTTAAAAAGAATTCTACTTCCTTGGTTTCGAAATCATTATCGTTTTGGAGGATTTTTTCTCTTTTGAATTTGATGTATTTGAAAATCAAGACATGATATTGAAGTAAGCAACGCACGTTCAAAAGTCATATTCGATAAATGCCATGCGCTTCCATGAGGATGATATCATCTATATTAGGGTGGGTAATTTGCACCCTATAATGTTAGCCTAGTCCCAACTTATTTTGCCCTTTAAAATTTAATCTTGTTATGGATTACTTAATGGTCCATTTAACATATCTTTTAATTTAGGATAAATTTTACTTTATTCCCCTCATCTATCATTTCATTTTGCTTAACCCTCCTCATCCATTATTGTTTCAATTTGCCCCCTTTCTTTTATGAAAAATTTCCAAACTACCCTATGTGCTAATTTGATTGATTAAAAGTAATTTTTTAACATTAAGTGGCCAAATTAATCCCTTCTTTTTTCTCCTCCACTCCCAAATTGCTCTACTCACTCTCTCTTCAAGCATCATGCTATATTTCCCAAAATCCTTTATTATTTTAGAATTTCAATAAATTAAAATACATATTTTCATAGTAATTTCTTAGATCTATTATTGTGATCATAATATACTATTATCTATCAATAAAATTTCAACACAAAACTTGCATATAAAACAATATCAATACATGCACATAAATTTTTTTTACGTGAACTGAGATTATTTAAAATGATTAATTTTAAAAAAAATAATATTATTTATAATTTTTTTGTTATGAAAACATGCTAGCATATAAGAATGTTTCTGTAATATTATATTTTCTTTCAATAAGTTATAAATTTTTCATTGAGATTTTATATAAACATCATATAAATACGTTTTAGTCTTTGCACAATCAATCTTTCCTTCAAATTCAATTAAGTGTATAGAAAAAAACTTGTAAATAAGTGTGTGAGAATGAAAAATTTAAAGAGAAAATGAAGGATTACATTCAGAGAGGAGATAGAGGGTAGATGAGAGGTGAAGGGAAAGTGGTAAGGGAAAGAAGCATTTAGACAGGACGGGTGCAAAGTGAGAGAAAAGGGAAGGGTAATTTGGGCATTAAATATTTTCAAGTTAATTTTAATTAATGAGATTTTCACAAAATAACAATTTAGGCATTTTTAGAATAAAGAGGGGATGAACTGAAATATATAGTAGATGAAGGAGATTAAGCGAAATATAGTGGTAGATGAGGGAGGTAAAGTAAAATTTACTCTTTAATTTATTATAAATACTTAAATATTGAGATAAATTAACTAAATAATATGTCAAAAAGATGTGGCTTAAAAGGGTTATATGACCTATAAATGACTCAACTCCCACCCAAATACTTCTTAAAATTTATAGTTGTTATTTCAATCACTTATTAGATTTTTTATGCACAAAACTAATAATTATAGAGAAAAATTGAAACATGAAAAGAAAGATAAGTTTTAAATTGGAACGTGACTTAAAAAAATAGAGATTAAATTGAAATAAATGAAAAAAATAAGAGGCGAATGTAATCAATACTAAAATGATACGACAAAATCGAAACAAATCAAAAAGTTGAAAGAGGCTCGAAATATAAGTGACAAATGAACTTTATCCAAATTAATTTTTTTTTTATTGTACTATTCCAACCTCTGGATTCTCCCCTAGTGGAGAATCCTGGATTTACATTTTCCTATATGAATGTTCTAATAAAATTTTAGAGTGAACAAAAACCAGGACAAAAAGACAATGGTGCACTTAATCGAATGATTATCTTATTTCGTAAACAGAAAAAAGCATGGGAGTTGGAGAAGATATTGCCTCCTTTTCAGTTGTAACTATCCTATAAAAAAATATGTAATTCCATAAAGTATTTCATACATTTTTTCTTTAAAATTTGTCATTCATCTTGTTTCTTTATAATAAAAGTCATCTTACTTGAAATTGTAAATTAATTAATTTAAATTTATATATTTTTTATTAAGAGGTAATATTATATATTTAAAGATTTATATTGATAATTATCACAAAATAAAACTTAAGTAATTTAAAATAAAAATATTAAAACTTAAGAAATTAGTATAATTTACAATTTCACATATATATACTAAACTTAACAAAATGTTTAATAGCATATTAATCCTCAAGAGTACAAATTAGTGTTGTTAGTTCACAGAGATATTTCAAAATTTCTATATGATGCATACTTAAAATTTCTAATAAATGATAATTACAATAACTCTATTTTTAATAAAAATTATTTGAAATAATTTATTAACATTTATTCTTATGTTAGTATGCAATATTTGGTTAAATAGTTAATTTATGAAGTATATTTTTATGATGAAAGTGAAAAATAAACTTTTCAGTAAAATTATAAGTATTGTAAGTATGTTTGTTATAAATTAGTAAAAAAAAAAAGTATATTTTTTTGTTTTGTAAGTAGTGAAAAATAGTTGGTAATGGTATAAAATTGTAGAAAAGTTTACTTCTATGAAAAAACAAAAAATAAAATGTACTTTTAGAAAAATATATTTTTGGTACTTTTATAAGTATACAAAAGTATCAGCAAAAGCCCATTATAGCTCCATGGGGCAAGATCCCTTGGCTCCTATCAAGGGGGCATATTCTATAAGAACATATATC
>MKEJ01005061.1:0-10729 GCA_001753735.1 Embelia ribes | reverse complement strand
CCACAAACAATTTAAAAATTTAGAACAAGTTCTTACACTGTAGCAATTAGCTGGGATAATCATGTAACATACCTTTAAGCCTTAACCCAACAAAAGAAACATGACTACACCCAAAAAAGAATAAAAAACAACAAAATCATTCCCAAATCAACATAAAAGATCAAAGCCCATTTTGAAATTAACCCCATACAAACAAGAGTAAGAACACAACCCTAACCCCAATTTCTATAACAATTACGTAAAAAGATTTGTAGCTTTTTAATAATTTCTACTGTGCAGCGCCCCCAAAAAAAGAAAATATATATGCAAACCCCCTGTATAACAGTAGGACGAGGCCCCTCGACCCGGAAATCCTGTTTCCGCCCCAACACATACTAAGAACACTCCATGTGAAAATGGTGAATCTGTTAGAATTTATGGGTAAATGGGAATTATTAAGTTCATTTTTGATAATCAACATCTCATATACTTAAAATAATCAACAAATCTCATATACTCATTTATGTACCTGATTAATTTTCTCACAAGCTAATGATCTCATGCTTATTCATATACTTAAAATAAGTAATAAATTTGTATGCGTTGGAGTGGTGAATGGGGCGCATGGAAACGAGCCGATCTTCGGTGATGTTAAGGCGAGGCTGATTTATTCCTTTCCCAAAAGGAGCAAATATTGCAAATTTCCAATAACAATCAAATTGCAACCTCTTTTAATTGGTATCAACTCTTCATATGAATGTCTATAAAAAGCACTATATACCCCTTTTTACAGCACAATAATTCAATAATTTCCAGATTTGACAAGATATATATATATTTACTCACAGAAAAGATGCGGCGCCGGCGAGGATGAGGGTAGCAATAGGTTGTCGGTGGTGCGCTACTAGCATGGGCAGTTACTAGCTGCAGCATGGCTCGATGGAGTTGCGCAGTGGGCGCAAGGCTGGTGGTTGGGTAAGGCTGAGACACGCGGCTATAGTGGTGTTGTTGGCCGAAGTGGCAGGCAATCATGGTGGTGTTGCTTGCCGGAGTGGGGAGAAAGAGAGAGAGAGGACCGGATAGTGAGGCTGAGAGGGCCAAAAGGGTAGTGCGGGAATATTAAAATGGACTTTCAACGTCGGTTATACATATAACCGATGTTAAAAACATTCCAAATCGGTTACTTTTAGAACCGATGTTAATTGTTTAGACTTTCCAAATCGGTTACTTTCGAACCGATGTTAAATGTTTTTCCAAATCGGTTACCGTTCTAACCGATGTTAAATGTATTGACTTTAGACATCGTTTAAAATTACAACCGATGTAAAATATTTTCCACATCGGTTAAACGGCGAACCGATGCTAAAAGTGTTTCTTTTATTTTCAAAAATATCACCGCCTCGTTTTCGACATCGGTTAATATCGAACCGATATTAAATCCTAACGTAAAAAATATTTCTTGCACTAATGTAAAGAAAAATTGTACTTAAAATCTACAAGCAAACAAATAAATAATTAGTTTCGTTTTTTCTAATGGTTTTTGAGAACTACCTAAGTAACCCCACCCAACCATCAAACACGACTTTGGCTTTAGAGACGACTTGTTAAATCTATTGGTGGAAATTAAATATAAGGAAATTTTCAAAATAAGAATTCTACATATATAGAACTTTAATATTTCACAGACTTTATCATGTCAACTAAGAGTACAAAAACTAGCCCTTCTTCAAATGAAACCAATTTGCTATTGAGAATGGAATTTTGTTTTCCCGAATACTCCATAACTATTCTATTTTTACTCTTAAGTTTATCTCATGTCTCCGTTTCTCAGGGCGATTTCGTATGGTACCCCTGCATAGATACCGGTGGTAATTACACGAACAATAGCCCGTACCAATCGAACCTTATAACCGTTCTTTCATCCCTCCCATCCGGAATAGATTACTATGGTTTCAGTAGTGCCTCGTTCGGACAAAACCCAAACGCGGTAAACGCGATTGCTCTATGTGGAGGAGATGTCGATACCAACACGTGTCGTGACTGTGTACGAAACGCCACGGTTGAGCTCACAAAAATATGTCCCAATCAAAAAGAAGCGTTTGGAGTGTATTTATCTTGTACGATAAGGTACTCAGATCAGTCCATTTACGGAACTTTTGATAGAGAACCGATTTTTTGGCAGCCTAACAATAAGGATGCAACAAACCCGGACCAATCTAACGAGGCCGTGAGGGAATTATTCGATAACCTAACTGTTCAGGCATCGGATGGCGGTCGATTGAAGTTTGCCACTGGGAATATTAAAGGTCCTGATTTCTCGACTATTTACGGGCTTATGCAGTGCTCGCCCGATTTGTCTAAACAGGACTGTGTTGACTGTCTTAATACGGTTGTGAGCGGTATTTCGGACGTCTGTTGCAGCGGGAAAGTGGGAGGCCGAGTTTTCATCCCAAGTTGTCATTTGCGCTTCGAGGAGTATCTATTTTTCGGAAATACTATCGCAATCCCACCACCAGCCTCGTCAGGTTTACCAAAAAACTCTTTGAGGAACTCGTAATGAAAACTCGATTCCAACATATTTGCAACGAAGTTCTACAAATAAGAAAAAAATCATTTTTAGTCACTGTTTTTATAGTATTATTACCATTTACAAAGATATTAGTTAAAAAATAATTATTATGTAAATATCAAGTCTTGTTTCGATGTCCTATCCATCTCATTTTTAAAAATCATGAAATATGGTACATATACTATTTTAAACTGTGTAAAAATGATATGTTGATAGAAAAGATACTTAAAGTTTACTTGTTATTTTTTTAGGAAAGCAAAGTTATATATAAAAAAATATATATTTGTAAAATTTTAAGAAATATTGGTGTAAGCATATAACCAACATTTAAAGAGCGAGCAAGTGCAGTAAGAAAAAATTAACACAGAACTTTAAAGACTAATTTTACACTTGTTATATAAATGGGAACAAAACTGTTTTACAAAATAACTTATAATTTCTTTTCATTTTTGTTGTAATGAACAACAGTCACAATGGATATTCAATTGCGGAACCATTTGAATGCACAAATTATCCACTTTTTTAAAAATGTATAAAATAAATAAATTGTACTTTTTGCTAAAAGCTACCTTAAATCAAAATATATATGAGACTTTTGAGAGGAGGGGAAATTGCGTACTTTTAATTTGGGTTATGAGTATTATCATGAATAGAAAAATAAAATTATGACAGATTATTTTTTTTTTTTTTTGCATATATATATATATAAGGAATTTATCAATTACTATTTATTCTGATTTTATTTTTTTTTTCCTAATCGTCTCAATTGGCTTGGTGTTGAGACATTTGATTTTAAAGACTTGAAGTGTTTAGGACATCAAAATGTAATTCAATAAATATCAAGGGATTAAATATTACGCTAACATATAAATATCAATATAAGTATATATTATAGACTTGTCTTAAGAGTTTCTAAAAAAGCTATAACTCCTCTAGAATATGAAAAAAATTATATTTAGCCCCTGCATAATTTTTGTATGACACGAAACAACTGTTATTATCCTAGTGCTGCATCCGTCTCGTCCATTTAAATACTAGCGAAAAAAAAGTTATATATATGCATGGTCCAATGATTATATCGTCTGATATATGTAGTTTTATTTCTATTTTTAAAGAGAATGAAACTATATGGATACATATATCAATTTAAATACTATAAATTTCAGGAGGGAGGTAAACAAGTTATCTCCTGTAAGTAATAGAAAATTAAAAAAAGAAAAAGTCTGACAAAACTCTTATCAAGCGTTTCACATTGGAACCTAATAAAATTATCGTCATGCAATGTTTTAATAATGAATTTTTTGGCATCACATACCGTGTGGGTCCCATTAAGTATTTGGCTAAAGCTTCGTATTTCTAGTTTTATTTTTAAATTTTAGTATCTTAAAACTCATTCCATATTAAAAAAGAAAAAAAAAATGATAACATCAGCCTTTTTAAAAATTTATTTTTACACATCAAAAATATTAATATATAAAAATAATAAATTCTGAAAATTATATTATTAATATGTTAATATACTTATTTTATTTTGATGCAAAAAAATATTTATTAATAGATAAATTATTAATAATAATTTTTTCTATTGAGAAAGTTATTGTAACGTTTCTATAAAAAAAAATTGAAAATAGATATACTGATATGAAAAATTTTTCCTCGCAATTTCTCATTTGAGAAATTAAATGGTGAGAAACCAGCTGTATAAAAAGCTTGGTGTGAATGCTATTAAGCACTTGAATTATCAAATATTTATAAATGAAAATGTATTGGCTCACATCTTATTCTACCCAAAATACGAATGTGTGTCATCACAATGTGATAACAACGTATCACAATTTATTTGTTATTTTTTAGTTATACTAAATTCAATTTATTAAAATCTTTTTTTATAAACAGTCAATATAGATAAGATTTTTAATTAAACTTTTTGGGTTGTTATACCTCTTCTTTTTGTTATCTCTCTCCATATAAATAAAGCTCTACTTATTTATGTTTTCCTTTCATCTTAAAATAGTATTAGGAAAAATAAACACAATCGTGTCCTAGAGATCAATTAACTTATTTGAAAACTATATATCAGGTGATCTTGCAAAAAATATTGAGTAGTAATTAAACTCTAGTTACAACAGCTCAAGTCCAATCATTTAGAAATTTACTCTAAATTTAGAACTCTAGAGGGCAAGTATCGTAAAATATGTAAATTTTATATACGTATACTATAGAATTTCATACGTGTGGCCCGTGGTACGTCATGCCTCCCTTCTTCCCGTTAATAATGCACTTGCATTTTACTTTAGCAATATGAAAACGAACGATATCCTTGAATGAATCTAGCATTAAACGTTTCTAATGATAGTGTAATTACGGGTTTCAGGCAATAAAACTATCATTATCGTCGCTTCAACTATTGGATTCGGGATAGTACTTAGCTTATGCATTTGCATCTTCTTAATTAGGAGGAGAAAGCAAAAGAATGCAATGCCATGCATATTTCAATGTAAGTATGAAAACCAAAAAAAGAAGATGCATGTATTATCTAGATTTTTTTATTTTTTATTTTTTATGATGCAAATTTTATATATACAGATACGAAAAAACGAACTTTTAGTTCTTGCATGACTCCTCTATTTAGAAACTGATGAATCAGAGAGCTATACTTACGTTATTTTCGTCTCTCCTGCTCGTCAGTTCCTGAATGGAGTTCTATAATAAATTCCTATACATAATTTGCATCCTTTTTTCAAATGATTGCTCACAGATTAAAATAGCATTTTCTGTAACTTTCCTTTTTGCAATTGTAATACTTTTTCACGGCGAATTCCCTCTTATTCTAATAACATTGTTAAATATAGCGATTGATAATCTCGGGAACTTTTCTGAACGTTCATCGCCGTGTGCACTAGAAGAGGATTATATTTTCCTTACAGAGCCTTGATCCACTATTCCGATCAAGAAAAAACTTTCCTAATAATCTAATCTTTAATGTTTTTTGAAGCTACGGATGAAACTGGCGACGTTGATGACATTGTCGAATCGTTGCAGTATGAATTCAGTATTATTAGGAATGCAACTGATAACTTCTCTGATGCCAATAAGCTCGGACAAGGAGGGTTTGGTGCTGTCTATAAGGTAGGATCTGCTTGAAAATTTTTTTTTTCAAGAAAATAGGCATATGGTAACTATCAAGTAATCTGTTTCCTACGAACCAATTTGAATACCATAGCATAAAAATGCATTTTCGCCTTTTTTTCCTGATAATTCTTGTAATTAAATCAAAGAAAATTTTGATGGTCTAAACGAGTTTAACTATATTTTATATGTTAAAAGCAAAATTCATTTGATTTTCAGGGTAGGCTTCAAAATAAGCAAGACATAGCGGTGAAAAGGTTGTCTCGCAGCTCTGGGCAAGGAGAACACGAATTTAAAAACGAAGTAAAGCTTGTTGCGAAGCTTCAACATAGAAACTTGGTCAGGCTCTTGGGTTTCTCTCTTGAAGGGTTAGAAAGGCTTCTCATCTATGAGTTTGTGGCCAATTCGAGCCTAGATCAATTCATTTTCAGTATGTTCACATATCATTTCATGGAAAATCTAATATCATCTATATGTTTGTTTTCAATTTATTATAGCTACCGATTCTGATAATTGCAGATCCTATCAAGCGTGTATTATTGGATTGGGGTAAGCGTTACAAGATTATTTGTGGTATTGCCAAGGGACTACTATACCTTCATGAAGATTCAAGGCTTCGAATTATTCATCTTGATCTCAAAGCTAGCAATGTGTTGTTAGACGGTGAGATGAACCCCAAAATATCGGATTTTGGCACCGCGAGACTATTTGCAAAAGATGAAACAAGAGGGTGTACGAATAAAATTGTTGGGACCTAGTAAGCTCGTACTTTAACCCTTCGTGCTAGTCGAATTACTTTAATGCACTTATCAAATAAAAAATGCATAAGAGCTTAAATATAGAGGGAATTATGATTTTACAATTATCAAGTTGGCTAATTTGGTGTTTTTGTCACTTTATAAGTTATTACGAATACGATTCATGAATTATGTTTTCACTCAAACCAACTTGATAATGCAGTGGGTACATGGCTCCAGAGTATGCAAAGGGCGGTCATTTCTCTGTAAAATCGGATGTTTTTAGCTACGGAGTCTTAATCCTTGAAATCGTTGCTGGCCAAAAGAATAATTCTTCTTGTGCTGTGGACACCGCAGAGAGCCTTTTAAACATTGTAAGAAGGAATCTTCAATACAAGTACTTGTTTATTGTGTTTTTTTTTTAAGTATAATAATCCCAAATTTTATTTAATTTTTGTTTTGGGTGACGGAATAAAATTAAGCTTATTGAACATGTTAAAATTTGTTGCAGACTTGGAAGAGCTGGTGTGAAGGAACTGCTGCAAATTTGATAGATCCCACATTGAGGTCAAGTTCAAGTTCAACCATCGAAATGATGAGATGCATTCACATTGGGTTGTTGTGTGTTCAAGAAAATGTAGCCGAGAGGCCTACCATGGCTTTGGTTGTTCTCATGCTTAGTAGCTCTTCTATCAGTCTCCCGATACCATCACCACCTGCATTTTTCCTCGGAGACTATAATTCAGCTGTGGCTAATCAGTACATTGGATCAAGTATGCCCACGAGTGCATCCCAAAATGAATATACAATTACGGAATTATATCCTCGATAGTTGTAAGCATCTATTCGAATTTTTCTAGCTTTAAATGTTTTGAACATTACCTTAGTGCAACATATTTGTTCAAAATTTTCATAATTGGATTATGTAGTATCTTTCACATTGAGACTCCTGGGACCAAAATATACAAATGCAGAAAATGAGCATTTCAGGTAAAATAAAATATATAAATGTGTCTAAAACCGAATTTCCTTGAAAAATTCATCACGTTGATAAACCTCTTCGGCAATTAAATCTTACAAGTTTAAAATGCTGTTTCATGGCAGCAGTCAACATCAAATACAAACTCACAGGAGATTCCCTTCAGAAGAAAAATAAAATAAAATGAAGAGACTATCACAAACCGAGGCTCACTTATTCATGCACAAGAACTGCATGAATAAGAAAGCATTATGTTAGAATCGTCAATACAAGCCACGAGCACGTACAATACAAATATAACACACCTTGATACTAACACACATATGACTCTTACATCAGAACAAGTTAAAGTTGTGGGAAAACTAAAAAGGGCAAACCTCAAAAGCTTTTAACCACAACTCAAACGAGAATCTACGGACCGGATTGAAGCTTGGCGGCGTGGGACCCCAATCTCACATGAATTAACATTCGCAGCAAATTGCAGAGAAATAATGGACTCCTCAACGGACGAAGGGTCTGGAGAGATGTTCACGAACATTAAGGTCTTTGAATCTCCACCCAGACATGGCTGGTTTGTTGCACACAAATATAAAAGAGAAGGAAAAGTTAGCCTCCTTCAAGAACAAAAATTTGTTCCGAAAAGCTGAACAAAATTCAGAATCACATTGTTTTGTTTTGCAAAACAATGTAGATGTATATCAGGTGGAGCATACAAATAATTTCAGAGGCGGCATTGCTTTCAAAGTGCTATAGAAATGATTATGGAAGAACTAATTCTCTCTACTTTTATCAAACCCTAACAAAATTTAAAAGCATGCAAGTGCTTTGCTCAACATTGCACCCGCTATGGGTATCAAAAAAATGTGAAATGTTTGTGCACAGACCTCAACAGTAAAACCATCCTCCATGCAAGACTTGGAAATTCAAAATCAGAAATCCAACCTTAATTTCTACAAAAATTAGTTTGGCTAGAACTACCCAAACTTATTATTATTCGAAAAACAAAACAAAACTTTGATAAGCCAAACACAACTATCAGTTTTGGGCGGTATCTTTGGAGAAGATTTTACTTCAATGAAAGCAACCTTTTTTTCAGAATGAAAACAGGAGTAATGACTGCAATACAGGATAATCTGCATCACAGGTAGCTTAGGTTGAACCAGAAACTAGGGTACGGTGGTCACTGTTAATATCTAGTGGTTTATATACCGCCCTAACAAGTGAACTTTTCATTCTTTCCTAATTTCTTCAATCATACTCACCAAATATATAATTTAACAAACATAAAAAGAAAAAGAAAGGAGCAAATGAAAATCCACCTGGAGGAGATAGGTTAGCTTTGAATCCCTAAAGGGAACATGGCCGTCTTTCTTTGACAATGCGTTAAAGACTCTGTTCAAGCAAGATAGACTCTTGTTGATAGCCTGGTAACCACAGATAATTTATCAGATATCAATAAAATGCATGGTGATTAATGAAATATATACCAATAGATCATCAGCACAAGTCATTCTGAAAACTCTTTTTATAACTTATTATATAAATACTAAATGAAGACAAGTGGGTTTGAGAAGTAGACCTGGGTTTGCTTCATAGTTTCCCCAGTTGCTTCACTCTTTTTTAGTCTCTCACTACCAGCAAGATCAATCAGATTCAATACACCCTGTACTTGTTGGTTTGTGCTCTACCAAGGTTTGAAGGGAAGATAAATCAGTAAAAGCTTTGTAAAATCTTGCATATAACATTATCTCGCTGGCAGTACCTCATTAAACCCAGTTATTCTCAATGTAAAAACAAAGTGACTTCTCGATGAATGCTCGTTCATCTTTGTCTTGCCCACAGACCTAGAAAGAATTGAAAAGTTACATCAAAATCCTGTCAAATCAGTTCATTAGAGTATTCCTCGGAAAAGAAGGGGGCGAGGGGAAGTAATATAATATTTACGAAGATTTTGGTCAAAGGCAAATCCTTTACTAAAAATATTCACTAGTATTCTCAAGCATACATTCTCATAGCAACAACATAAGAGAAGAGCTAGAGTTCAGGTTTTAGTTCAATTTGACCACAAAGTATTTCAACCATTCTGACAAGGTTATGTGTATAGCAATATTCAATACTGATAAGATGCTTCCAAAAATTGGTTTATCAATGAATGAAATTTAGCTAAATATAGCAGATGTGTCACTAGTAAGGAGAACCAAAGGAAAAAGAGAAGAACTTAAGTTCAGGTTTTAGTTCATTATCACCAGTCGTATTTCAATCATTCTTATGACCTTATAAGTAAATTAATATTCAATACTGGCTAGATGCTCCCAAATTGTGGTTTACCAACGAATGAAGCTTATGCTAAATCTAGCAGATCTGACACTATAATGGAAAATGCACACATGAATAAAATTACCATGATTTTGCTGTAACCAGTCAGTAATACATACCCACACTCACATAAAAGAGAGAGTGGGTATAAGGGAGAAAGAGTATGATTAGAAACATTACCTGCTTTGTGCAGCCTGCTGGAGTAGTGAAGATACTTCTTTTATACTGCAGACGTCAATTACAATGAGATCGGAGACATGGGTGTTTCCATTTGCGTCGTGTGTAATGTTGTACTGCTTCCCAAAACCGCCATTTTCAGCACGAGTCAAGTCTACCCCACTTGAACGATTTGGGGATAATAAATCACGGATAGTTTCATTGTAAATTTCCAATACTGATGCCTACAAGTTTTAAGAAAATTTAGGATATAGGAAAAATAACATTAGCCAATCAAATTCTCCAAAATGATACAAAAGTAATACATAAGTATCTTAAGTAAAACTTGCCTGCATTTTGTACTTCCATCCTTGTGCTGAAAGTAATTGACTAGTTTGGAAAATCTGTTCCAAGGAACGAGGTATTAGCCCTTTCTGCTCAGGATATTCAGGTATTCCCATCATGGTATATGTTTTACCTGAACCAGTTTGGCCGTATGCAAATATACAAACCTGCAAATAGAGAAATATCTTAGTCATCCAATTGAATTTTGAACCATGTAACTTCTTAAATCACTTCAAACGCTATATCTACATAAAATTCATTGTAGGGTGTATGTCTTAGTCCTCTTGCTATTGAGACACAAATGAACTTGCTTCTTTGCAAAAACAGGACACGAGAAAAAATTACAACATCGGCACATTGAAGGAAAGCACAATTGATGCACCTTGTTACGAATAGGTTAACCTATACCAAGGTTGTTAAAATCGAGATTTTACGTAGAATCGGTAGAGGGTCGGTAAAATTGAATCGTAAAATCGAATCGTAAAATCGTAAGATTTAACCGAAAATATAGATTTGACC
>MKEJ01005057.1:4677-17025 GCA_001753735.1 Embelia ribes | reverse complement strand
TTCTCAACTTTAATCCAACTTACGAACCTAACTCGCAATTTGAGGTCACAAGAAAATGAGAGAGAATAGGTGAGCAACTTACATCAATACGTAGCCTATGCTTCGGGGAGTCCAAAAGTGGTCTTAGTTTCCAAATCGGAGCTCCCGAGCTAGATGATTCCCGACTCACAATTTTCTCTCTCTATTTTCGCCACTCTCCTTCTCCTCACTGATAATGGCCATTGGACATGGTAAAATAAATACTTCACGCATGATTATATGTGAAAACCCAAAACTTCCCCCATCAAGTCTCATACTAACTCACGAGGCTCACAATTCCCACAAATCTTATAACTCACCAAATCGTATATAATTCAAATACGATATTTGATCTCCACAATAACTCATTAATCCTCACAACTCCAAATCCTCACGTCTAACACACAACCCACTAATACTTACGGCACCCATTATGGCCTCGATATAAGTGCAATAATGATATTATAATGCATTATATAATACTAATAAATGCAAAAAATTTACCCATAATTTCCGGGTCGTTACACTCATACAAATTTATAGGCTCCTGTGATAGGGTGGATAATATACATATAGAAGACTGAAATGGAAAATTAACTAATGACCTTAATTAGGTTGAGTATTAGCTATACTTGAGTTAAATTTGACTTGAGTGGTCTTACTTGAGCTCAAAATCAATAAGAATTTAAATATAAATATGTGCTCAAACCTTGACTCGAATGAAAAATGTGAAGACTCAAACTTGATTTGAGCTAGACTCAAACTTGATTTGAGCTTTATTTTACAAGTCGATAGATATATAAAGATATATACGAATATAGTTAGAAAACAAGCTAATTGCAAGTCCAAACATTCGAGCATCTTAATATTTGAACTCAAGTAAAGTATATCAAACTCGACTCATTTAATATTTGAGTTGAACTTTAGTTGGGAAATTAGCAAGTCCAGCTCAAGCTACTAGCAACTAGCTAGACTCGAGGCTACCCTCGGACAAATGATATTCATCAGATGTTGGTAGATTGACTCTAAATTCGAGTGCACAAAGAATTTTGGGGTTAAAATTAACAATTGGAAATCTCGGGAATATTTTTGGGTGAGTTTGGAATCAATAGAAGTTAAAAATCACATTCAGGCTTTGGTGATGGATTATGACTTCGGGTTGGTAATAGATCACAATATAGTGCTTTGGTCAAAATCGATTTATGTCATAATTTGACTCAATATGATTATGATTTATTTTCTATCCAAATTAGAAGACCCTTGTGGCTATATAAACATGCCTAGGGCTTGTTTATATATATAAGAGATAAGTAAGGCTTATAAAAGGTCAACTATGTGAGAGTTTTCTTCATGGGGGACTTTGCCCCATGGTAGAGAGGTTGGGTTTTCTTGGGTTCTCATGGTGAGTGATGTGAGGGGTCTCTCTTATATACTCGTTTTGGGTTCATGAAAGATGAGTGTGTAGTGGAAATACTATAAGGGAAATTTCTAGTCTTCATCAAAGATAGAAAATTTTGGTAAGGTAGAAAGTAATTCCAATGAAGGCGTTTTTGGGTAAGAAAAATTGTGGTTTCACATAGCTTGAATTGGGAGATTATTCGCGGTATCGTTTGGGGGTCTATTTAACTGATGATGTAGAACTAGAGAATGGGTGAAACTCGATAAAAAAAATATTATGGTATTCTTTATTTCTTCATGCACATTATTTATGTGGTTTGTTTGTTTTCGTTTTGGCTATGCTATCTACTTGTTATGTTTTGGCGTTAAGGTCTTGGGATGGATTAATTAGTTGTACCTTAAGTGGATAAAGGTCGATTGATATCCTAACACCAGTAGGGGCGAATCTAAATAGAGCCAAAAGGGATCGATTGCTTCCTAGTTCAGGACAAGAATTAATATATGTAAGTGATGTTGTATATATATCATATATCTAATACATTATATAAATTTTGTTTGCAATTTGAACGAAATTTGAGTATGATCGGATGGGGAAGCCTGACAATATTAACAGCAAGGTTGCTGGTTGAACCCCTAGCGCCGACAACCTTTCGTTTTTTTGTTCTGTCAATGGATTTCCTAAAAACATTTTATGTCATTTTTCTCATTTGCTAATTGCATTACTTACACTAATTTTCAGATTTCATACCATAAATATATCTAATTGTATTTTTCTAATTTTTTCCAGTTAATTATGGTAGAAGTTTTTAATATAGAAGTTTTTTTTTTTTTTAAATGTGATAATATAATAAGTATTATTAGAAATTAATTACAAATTGTTCACTTCTTAATTAACAAAAATTGTTACTCTAATTCTTTTTTGTATTGTATCTATTCAAATAAATTAATTACAATTTGATTCTTTTAAAAAATAATTTAGTTTTTTGGTAAAAACTATTATAATTTTTTAATTCAATAAATTTTATATTGACAATGTGAAAATTTTGCATCCTTTTGTTAAATTCTTGCGCCTGTCCCTTTGTTAAATTCTTGCGCATGCCCCCGAACACCAGCATTCGAGTTATGAAATTGATTAATTTATTTTATTTTATCTTTTAATTATTATCTTTATTTCTTTTTAGTCCTAGAATTTAACTTTAGCATCTAAGGAACTCCGTTAGAGTAACACCATTTGTACAGTTACATAGAAATAAGTATACTCTCGTTTGTGTGCATGTATATGTGCATCAGTGTTTCCTTCTCGACTTATCGTTACGAAAATCATTAAATTTTCAATCCAGAAGGCTAGCTAGCCATCATGTCAAATTTCATGTCTTGAAAAACTAAGATAAACATATATCTTCCATATATGCACATTATTTGGTCAGACGCTACAATCTAAGCTCATATCGTTTGATACCTTACCAAATAACCCAATATAAATAATTAAAATAACTACCAATAAAAGTTAAAAAAATATTTTACCAGCTAGACAAACACATTGCGCCAATAAACAATGTTCAAATACCTGATAAACGAGAGTGACACTGACTACATTCGCCTACGTGGCACTTTTCTGAATCAGGTGTTTGAACACCCATAATAGCAGTTAGCATAGTATACGAAGACACATTTTTCACAGAAATTCTTCTACTAGTTCTTCAACCAAAAATCCAAAGATAGAAAGCTCAACTTCGATTGCTGTCTCATCAAAATGCTCTTGATCAATTGTTTTCCATCCATGATCAACCTCTCTTCTCAAATCATGTTCTGCTATCATATCAATCTTTGTCTTAAATTCCATCTTTTTCCATAAACCAGCCCTTTTACAAACTCGTTTGGCAGCTACGTTTCTCTCATCGATTCCATATCCTTTCCTCTTGCTCTTGGCAATGAGATCTGAGACGAGCCTATGCCTGTTCCTATCGAAGTTAAAGTTATTATCTGAACTGTCATAAGTGTACCTCTCTAACTCCTCATCATTGTCATCATAGTCGTCTTCGTCTTCATCGTCATCGTCTTCTGCTTTTGTTTCGAGTATGCTTCTCTCGAGTTCTACGGGATCCAACTCGGCCAATTTCTCAAACCTAAGAAGCCTTTCCAAGAGCTGCTCCTTCGCCCCTGGTTCCCACATGCCACATCACTTAGATTAGGAACATTGTCCAAAATAAAGTTAAAATCATACATTTGCAGTTTTACACTAGAATTGCAATCAAAACAAATGGTTAACCAAGAGAGTCAACTGTATGATTTTGTCAATGAAGGCCAGAAAAGATACGTGCGAACCACGAGGGTTGTAACGGAACTGCTCCAATACAGGTTGATCGGAATTGCTCCAATACAAAAAAGTTTATGATTCGTGCGCAAGTTTTTTCTATCAAAGTTGTCAAACTTAGATGATAAAGCCTAATTAAAATGGCGACGAGCTAGGAAGAGAGAATATGATGTTTGCGGGACATCAAATTTTAAAATCGCTTTATCAAAAGTCTAAGGTTTTCTATATACATCTACGCGTGAACACGAGTCAGAGTTACTTACTGGTAGTTCAATTTTGATTCATTAAATGGTCGCTTGATCCCAACTCAAGCACCAATCAGTTGAGTTGGTGTACAGTTAATTACCTTTACAGTTTTCATATTTAATTAGTTAGTATTATATATCTATCTCTATTTCTAGATATATAATTTCGAAAAATAAAACTTATCAAGCTCGAGTCGAGTCTTCTCGAGCAATATGATTTTTAATTTAGTCGAGTTTCAAGGTCAGACTTAAGCATGAACACGAATAGAGTTGAACTCGAGTAATGTTCCACCTGAAGGAGTTCGATCGATTGGCCAATATTCGGGTCGAGTCGACTGGTTTCCACTCCCATAGGTCCCTAGCTACACAAAGTCGTGCTACCACTAAAAGCTCATGACCCAAACATATGTTACAACTTGTTAGATGATGTGAAATAATTATCACCTAAAAAATTAAGCTGGAAAGGAGACACGCATTATATTATTTATTATATTTAACACGTCCCTCACTTGTTGCGTATATTGAGCCAACAAGTGTAATTAATTTTTTTAATTGGGTAGTGACGAGATTTGAATTCAGGAGTTCTGTTTGTTGTGGTGCCATATTAGATGATAAGCGACGATCTCACCTAATAATTTAAATTGAAAGGAAGAAACGTATTATATTATTTGCCATAGTTAACACAACTATAAGTGTAAATGGACAATATCAGCACGAGAGGAGCTAGTTCGGGTTATACTCTTAATAAAGAAGAGTAGAGCTTGATTGCAGGACTACTTTAGTAAAGACTTCCCTTTTGGATTGTTCAACTTTTTTCTGTGTGTTTTCTCTCATTAAGACTAGAGTACTCTTTATCTTTTTGTAAATAACTAACACTCGGGCTCCACTTTAAGACTTGTTTAGTTTAAAGGCTAAACTTGAATTTAGATGGTTTCAATCGTGTCAATCTTTTATGTGTATGGATGTATGCATTTTACAAGGACGAGAGCTTATTATGTGCAAATGTTGAACGAAGACATCATATCAAAGAAACATAATACGTCCCTTTATGTCTATAATTGCTATAACAATATTTAATCACATATAATCCTACTAGTCATAACTATTACACTACATACTCACTTCCATAATTGCTATAACAATATTTAATCACATATAATCCTACTAGTCATAACTATTACACTACATACTCACTTAGGCTCTTGGTACAACCAAACTAACAAGACAAAGGTAAGAGGGTCCTTGAGCAACTAAAGGTAGGGTATCTAATTAATTTAAGCAACCGACACAGATATAAACATAAACCAACAAGCAAGACAATGAACAACCCTACTTAAACTAATTGCATAAATATATATACAAACATTTTAAAATGATAATTGCGTGGCTATTAAGACACTACCGATATCAGCCTCCGTGTGGGACATTCTATTTCATTACCAAGGAAAGGACATTGTAACTACAAGCATTTACCAATTCAAAGATGCTTTGTTGACTTTAGTGCAATGGTGGCTTTGTTTTTATTATGTGGAAAATTTACAAATTTGTCGATGCTTGGTAAAAATGTGATAGGATTTTCTATAAAAAAAGGAAAAGATAAAAAATGTGACCATTATTTTTTTATGGCATTATTATTATAATAATGATAGGAAAAAAAGAATCTGTTTTTTCAAGCAGCATGGTATTTTCAAAAGCATCACATAAAAAGCAGAAATATAACTTCAAAAGCAAACTCACACATCGAATAATAATAAGATTAAACCCTTAATGTAATTACTTGAGTACCATTTTCTTAGAAGTTGGTTTTCAATGGTAAATTGTACATATGTTATTGTTGTTATTATCAATTTAACATGGTATCAATGCCAAAAAATCTCCTTTGTTTTACTAAATTAAAACTTTATTGTTAACTCCACCAATTTATGTGCATTTGTTAGGTATCTTACACCGACTAATTATAAGCTTAAAATCTTATATATGATTATATCATTGCAATTATAAATTTAACGAAATGAACTTTATTTTTTATTTTTTATCACACACTTAAATTTACATTTTTATTGAGAATAAAAGGAGTCGGACATTATATTTCATTATCAAGTAAGGCCCATTTATCATATCACAATCATAATTTAATCGCACACACGCAAGTGGTAGGGAAGGTACAAAAGGACATTTTAACTACAGGCATTACCAATTCAAAGAAAGATACTTTAGATCCTACATCTTTACATATCAGATCCAGTTGATCACGACCCTTGAATGTAAACGATCAAACATTATCTTTCCAATAAATATTCTCAATATAATAATTGTGGATCGGGGCTGCATTAGGACAGGTTGCCCAATATGGGTCAGTCCAAATTCTACTAACATATTAAAAAATTATAAAATTATTAAAATAATTAAATTTGAATCATTTTATGATAGGGCGTCCGACTGACTTAAAATAACCCAAAAAAATATCCTTTTCCTAGTTTCATTATTATTATATCCGTGCACCTGCCTCAACATAAGACGGTCATGATTGTTTTGAAACTTTTTCTTAAATTTAAAAGCTGCATACTAACCATACATTGGCATTCTTTAATTTGAGCATTTCAGATTTTAAATTATATTTACTTTTNNAATATTACTTGATTTTGAAGGCATAAACTATTCCTGTTACTGAACGGTTTTCTTGTTCAGAATTTCCGTAGTCAACGTCCTTATAATTATCAATTTTAGTAATCGTATTTATACTAACTATTTGTACTAATTACTTATATCAATTTAGATTGTGTGGTACATAATTAGCCACATCATCACATTCTCTCTCTTTTCTACAAGAATAGGATAACGTGGTTAATTATGGCCTACAAAATTAAGTTGTTACAAGTAATTGATACAAATAATTGGTATGAATATCATTAATTATTTTAATATTATACTAGCTTGTGGTCCGTACGATTCAAGGGTTTTATGGGATGATTATTTTTTAAATTGTTAGATCTAATTGTTAATGATATTATTTTGTATTTCTTTTTTTTTTTAATTCTAATTTTATATTTATTTTAGATTGGTTTATTCCACAGTGAAACCTTTTTTTTTTTTACCCTTTCTATAATATTTTTAAAATTTATAAAAAATAGCGACCACTCACCGTCCATATATTTGTAGGAAATTTGTGACGTAGACTATGTAATACGCCGATTTTTTTGGCACATACTTTTATTTGCACTATCGTATTAAGCACGCTCATACAGTAAAACTTGTTTTTGCCGTCCCCTAGTTTATTAACTATGGCTACAACCTCCTAATTTAAAAAGATCCACGTGATATCTTTATTTTAGTGTGAATTTTTCTGTATGCAGTTTTAGGGTCTCCCATTATTTTTTTTAACCTTTAGCCTCTTGCAAAAAAAATATTTGCATGTTGTTCGACAGCCCCATATCTTCATCCTCTGTCCACCCCTGTCGTGAATGATGCACAACAATCTTTCTTTTACAATTGATGATTTCTCAAATGACATAATTTCTATAATGAATGTCAACTTAATCTTTTACAATTGATATCTCAAATGACATAATTTCTATAATGAATATCAACTTAAGACCTACTGTAATCCTATCTCTAATAAAATATTAGTTTTTTTAATTATCTTTCTCTCGTTAGTTTATGTTCACTTCGTCCTTGGAAATATACATGCTTATATTATAGTATTATTTAAATTTTTTTGAGGTTTCGTTCAGCAAGACCATTGCGTGCAATTTCTAGAAATTATGTGAAGAATTGTTGAAGTAATAAATAATATAATGTGCATCTCCCTACAAGTTTAGATTTTTAGATGGGATGGTTGCACATCACTCAACATGGTATCAGAGCTGGCAGGGCTCCTAGGTTCAAGTCTCACTGTTATCCAATTAAATAAAGTTGATTTGAACTTCTTTGCTCAAAAAGTACGCCACCAAGTGAGGGAACGTATTGGAAAAATAAATAATATAATGTGCCTCTTTTTAAAAGTTTGGGTTATTGGCTGAGATGGTTAAACAGCAGTTAACAAAAATGATGCACAACAAACTTTCTTTTACAGAATCAATTTATGAATTGACAAAGAATTGCTACTGTGATTTCTGGCTTAAGAAACCTGTTGTAACCCCTTTCTCTGATAAAAAAATATTCTTTAGTTATCTTTCTCTTGTTAGTGCATGATCACTCCCTCTATGGGATATGCATACACATAACATAGCATTACTTAAATATTTTGAGGTTTTGTTGAGAGTGACTGTTGTGTGCAATTTCTAAAATTGATTCAAAATATTAATTTCTAAAATTTGTAATTACAATATTTATAAGAGGAACTACTGGTTTAACTTGCGAACACTAACCCTGTACTATTTAAGTTCCAGCCCTGCTCTTGGGGAAGATTAGTCCTATATTTTGGCCGAAATAGCCCGGAAACTAATAAAAAAATATAAACTATAAAGTGTGTTTGACTTGGAGAATGAACTCTATGACTAATTACTTCCACCCCTTCCCCTGGGGCGGATTAGTCCTATATTTATGGCTGAAATAGGTAGGAATAACGACTATAGCGAGAAATTTTGAAGGAATAAAAAAGTCAGAAGGGGAAAGGGCTTCTCTTGAAAAACAAGTGGCTCTTGAATAGGTTGCCTTGTTTCCGCATTTGTTGCTGAAGTAACTTGTGGATGCGTTTAGTGTCTGTTTGCTTATTTTTTGCAACAAGAAAAGTTTTGGAAAATTAATTATTTCTGTGTTATTTCGATTTTCTTATCAAGAAATAATATGAATTAGCAAAATATACGTTCTGTTATTTTCTAGAACTGTTGTGTTTTGACGGCTGTCTGATGAGAAAACAATTTAGAAACCTATCTACCAAACACATTTCGGTAGCGCATTTGCTTTCCAAACTAGATTAGTTTTCAACAACATAACCAAACAGTCTATAATCTTGTCGTAATGAGTACCAGCAATATTTATGACAGCTGTCGTGCTAAAACGTTTGGTCTTTTGTAACTTGATCTTGGGATTTGTATTTGTTTCAGGAGGATTTGGGTAAGGTCACTAAGGCTTGGAGTGATGTTACTAGCTTGAACTATTGGGTTGTGAGAGATTACTATCGGCTTGTTAGCTCAGTGAACTCCCTGGAACCTCAGATTCAGCGATTGTCTGACGAGCAGGTTTGTAGGTTTGATTTGGTTCCAGAGGTTTATGATCATTTTGGATCTTTGTGTTGGAGAAAAGAATAACAATAGGAAGTGATTGACAAGAAAATGGTTATCTTCCGTCATCTAATTATTAATTAAAAGAAGAGGATCTGGTTTCATTTTATCTTCAAAGAAGGCAAATCAGAGTGCAAGTTTAGATGAAAATTACGTTTTCTTATCTGTTGTTTGCCTTTTTTGTTATTTCAAATTTGAAATTAAACAATGGAAAAGGACCATACGTATTCCCTTCTCATCTCTTTCTTTTTCACATGTTCCTGAGTGTACCAGCATTGGTGAATTTTTTGGATTTTTAATATATCTTTTGGATGGTCTCTTTGATGTTCTAGTTGACTGCCAAAACAACAGATTTTAGACGCCGGCTAAGACTAGGAGAGACTGTTGCAGAAATTCAAGCAGGTCACAGAAAGTACCATCTGTCATCTTTTCACCATCATATTGTGATTCTTTACATAATAAATTTCATAGTTTGAATTTCTGTTCGATTCTTATGATGCCAGAAGCATTTGCTGTTGTTCGAGAAGCTGCGAGAAGGAAGCTTGGAATGCGACATTTTGATGTTCAGGTCTACCTGTCTCTATTTTTTCTCTTCAATTTAATAGAAACAGAAGTTATATCTGGATATTAATTGAAGACAAGAGATTGAGAAAATGCTGGTTTCATGCATAAGATTTACTTACCAAAAACGATCATGCAAACTAATTGACAGATAATTGGTGGAGCGGTGCTCCATGATGGGTCAATCGCTGAAATGAAGACAGGAGAGGGAAAAACGTTGGTTTCAACATTAGCTGCTTATCTCAATGCCTTGACCGGTGAAGGTGTTCATGGTGAGGCTATTCGCATCAGTTTATTTTAATTGATTCTCTAAAATACAGATAAAAATGCTTCTATCTCCATTTTACAAAATTTGCATTCATTACACTCAGCATTGGATTACCTACCATGTTCTTTATAACATTAAAATATTATTTTACCTTTCACTATTCTTTATTTGAAATTTCATATATATCATTACTTATAATTTTGTCTATAATATTTGTTTCAATTACGTACTAATAAAATTGTTGTTATTCATTGGCTTAAATAATAAAATTTTATGCTTAATAATTATTTGTGATATAAGTCAGAAAAAAGAAATCGACTATGTATAAACATAATATATAATGCAACTATATGAGACAACTTTAAAAGCGACCAAAAACAAAATCTGATTTATATCATCCATTGTCATAAGTAAACACTCGTGTAAAAAAAGATTGAGAGATATAAGAGCATTTGTGTCAGTTTAGGGAGCAATATAGGCTAAAATAGCTTCAAATCACCATTTTTTTTCTATTTTATCCATTTTCTATTAAGCTATGCTACATGTCAAATTAGTTATTTAACCCAAAATTTAGCTATAATCTAAGTTCTTTTTCTTTTTTTTATACTTATTTACTCATTGTTTTTATTAATAATAGATATATTTAAAATTAAAAATTGATAAATGTGAACATAAATATAAGAAGACTAAGACTGATTGGGGAGAAAATGAGTGTCTGGCCTATAGGTCAATCTCGATGTATTTATACTAGTAAAATGTAATGAAATCCCCGAAATAATGCTATACATAATGACAATATATATGATATTATTCCTTAACGATATTATTTCCTGCTAAATGCCGATATTATTTCCTAACATTCCTCTTCAAGCTGGTGCATATATGTCATATGTTTCAAGCTTGTTACAAATATATTTAACTCGAGATCCTCCCAATGTCTTCGTAAATAAGTCTGCGAGCTAATCTTCTGACTTTACATGCTTCGTGCCGATCATATTATCTATAACCTTTTCTCGAACAAAATGACAATCAACTTCGATATGTTTGGTTCTCTCATGAAATACTGGATTTGAGGCAATATGAATTGTTGCTTGATTATCACACAATAGATCCATAGAACGAACCTGTTGAAAACCGAGTTCCTCCAAAATATGCTTAAGCTATATCAACTCTCACAAAATATGTGCAATTGCTCTATACTTCGGATTCATCACTAGAACTTGCGACAACATTTTGCTTCTTACTTTTCCACGAGACAAGATTTCCACCAACAAATATACAGTGTCATGTAGTTGACCTTTTATTATACGGAGATCCAACCCAATCAACATCTGTATATCCTGCAACATGTGTATGGCCGTGATTTTGGTATAGCAATCTTCTTCTTGGTGCTTGTTTGAGGTAACATAATATTCGAATGATTGCATCCCAATGACTTGTCCTAGGAGAGGACATGAACTGACTAACCACACTAGTAGTGAATGAAATATTTGGTCTTGTTACTATTAAATAATTCAATTTCCCAACCAGCTTCCGATATTTTTTCAAGGTCATGTAATAACTTTCCTTGGTCAGGAATTAGCTTAGTATTAGGATCCATAGGAGAGTCCAGATGTTAGTTCCCAACATTCCTATTTCCAACAATAAATCCAATACATATTTCCTTTGTGATGATAAGGAAATTCCTAAATGGGACCGAGCAACTTCAATATTTCTTCATCCTTAGAATGAAATTGTTGTTGCGAGAGCATTTTAACTTTTCAATGCCAACGCGATCATTACCAATAATAACCATGTCATCCACATATATCAATAGTACAATTCTACCAGCCGAAGTGTGTAGATATAAAACAGAGTGAACAACCCCACATTGATGCAATCCAAACTTCATAACTACAAACTATGCACGCGGAGATTGTTTTAAACCATATAACACCTTTAAACAACAAACCAGATTATACTCCCCTTGAGCAACAAACCCAGGTGATTGCTCCATATAAACTTCTTCGTGAAAATCTCCTTGAAGAAAGGCATTTTTGATATCAAGTTGATACAATGGCCATGAACAAGAAGCTGCTAAAGAGAGAATAAGGCGAACTGACATAAGCTTAGCAACCGGAGAGAACGTCTCTATATAATCCATACCGTAAACCTAGGTATATCCTTTGCAACCAGACGGGTCTTAAACCGGTCAACCTTCCCATCAGAGTGAAATTTCACCGTGTATACCCAACAACAACCAATAGTTGTTTTACCTTTAGGAAATACAACAAGTGTCGAAGTACCATTAGATTGAAGAGCAGACATTTCTTCTTCCATTGC
>MKEJ01005055.1:7251-18691 GCA_001753735.1 Embelia ribes | reverse complement strand
GAGACTCTCGACCGTCTTAGGCGAGGTATGCCGTTTTAGGTCACTAGAGTCGATTAGCATGAAATCTTATAATTTGGCAAAGTGTATTAAAATCCTTATAGTGTAATTAGTCCATGTATTAGTGTAAATTTATGTTTTAAAAAATAAAATTTTAGAAATAAAATATAAAAATGAAATGAGAAAAAGGGGAACGTATGAATGCTCTAATATTTTGAATATGAATTTTATTAATAGAAAACGATTATTTATTAGAAAGTAAAAATTATTATTAAACTAGAAATGCAGTTCTAAACGAACAGTACAGCATATTAGACAGACCCACCGCCCCTTCTCTCTCTCTCTCTCTCGTAACAATCATCAATCTCTCTAGTCGGTTCTCTGACTCTGTATCCGCAAATCAAACACGCTCTTCTCCTCTTCAGATCTAATTAAGACAGTAATTTCAACACTTTTTCACTGCAACTTGTGCTTAATTAAAGATTATGTATTCAGTTAATTATGATAATCAGTTCAAATTAGGAAAATCGTTTCCTATGTGCATGTGATTTGATCTAACAGATATTTCTTGATTTAATTGCTTGTTTGTGGTTTAATTATTATTTACTTGTGTATTGTTAGTTATGGTTTAATAAATGAATAATAATTAGCTTTTTTTTTGGGTTAGGACTTGACCCAGTGTAGAAAAATGGATTAAAAAATTGTCTGATTTTTAAATTATTTTTTTTCTTGTGAGTTATTGTGTTGATTACCCAAATATTGATGTTTTTGTTTTCTTATGAATTTAGAATTAATGGGATTATTAAAGTATTTGACTGTTGGAGGAAAATCCATTTGCTTGAATTCTTTGAGCACTTTTACTAGTTTTGAGTTGGCACAACAACGTGTAGTTAAATCAAGTTCAAGCTTGCTTGCAGATTGATTTTTCATGGAAAATGATTCACGTAATGCACTTTCCCGGAAGTGTATCGATTGTTATGTGGTAGCATCTCGTGTGTCGATTCTCTTTTTAAGGAAAAGATAAATGCACATGAATCTAACAACAAAGATGTCTCCTTTGTCAGATGCATCAATCATAAAGCAGAATAATTTATTATTATTATTTTTTTTATCTTTTGAAGTTTCAGTATTTTAGCTTCTGTATAAAACAGGCAAATGGTTGGATTGATTTATTAGTAATCTGATTTTTCTCATTTATTATCATTGTCCTTATTTACCCACATTTGAGCTTTTAGGTAAATGGTTTCTGCTGTGTTTCCCAGTACAAATTTCTACACCTTTTTTCCTGATAAGAAAGTAGTGCTCTCTCCTAATTTTGGCCATTCAATTGAGATTGGATGGTTTGGTTTATGTGTGGTTAGTGGTTTATTTAGAAGGGATTCAGAGCTAAGTTAGTGCATTTAGCAATTTGTAGTCAAGATTGATATCAACTAGTTAACATTAGCAATTGAAACAACAGTTACTTGCTTGATGGTCAGCATATACCATATGAAATATTCCGTCTTTGGACCTTGTATTGAATCATGATTTTAATTAAAATGCCAAGAAGAAGGAGCTGAAAGTTATGATCCAAATGACACCAATATCTTTCTTATGCATTAAATTGTTCGGTCATTAAGTGAAATGGAGTATATAATTGATTTGCGGAATATCTAATGATGGTTGTGATATGATGAGATAGTGTGGTAAGATTTGAGCACCTTGAAATTTGCTTTTTTTGATAAATACCTTAGGAGATTTTAAGTGCTTTTAAAAACTCTGAGCCTGCTAGCATAAGACAGTTTGCTCTTTACTAGGCTTTGAGCTTCAGAAGCTTGAGTTCGCTTGTTATTTCGAACATCATTAGCTTTGCCCAATTTTGTGACTTAATTGATTAATTCTGTCCAATTTATTGTCATGAAGACATACAAGAGCTTATTACACGTTTCCCTTGATTGTGGATGTTTGGGGTAGTAAAAGTTTGGGGTAGTAAAAGTATTATCTCTTTCTTTCTTGAAGTTAGGAAAATATCTTGGGTCGTAGAAGATACTGGTAAGGCCTTCTGAAGTACCTAACTGACAATGTCTCTAGCATAACATGTTTATGCTGGCTTCCTAGTAAGCTTTTGTTTCTTTAGGGAATTTCAAATGCTGAAAATGCACCAAGACTGTAATTGATGACATAGAGTTCTTAGTTGTTGGTAGCATGAGTAAATATGTTAAGGGTTCCAGAACCCAGAGCAACTTCTACATGTAAAGACTGGAAAGTTAATCCTCATACTCTCAAGCAGCATGTAAGGATGAAAAATCCCATCCCCTAGAGATTTTTTGACTTCTGGGGTTTCTTTCATTTGTTCCTTCCAAATTTGAGAGTTTATTGCAGTCCTCTGCCATGTTCTGAGCTTATTGTACATAATGATATTTAGAACGAAAATATAAGAGAATCAACAAAATCAAAAAAAAGAAAAAGGAGAAGTAGATTCTGGGACCTAGCCGCAGCAACGCCCCAAAAAAGGAGGGTTGTGTGTGTATCTTACATATTATTAATTTTATATGTTTGTCTGATCGTAGTCATATAACTTGAGATTCCTTTTCTGTTCTGCTATCTTCATCTGTTGATTAGTACCCTCTTTTTTGATTGATTGATGTAGGAACTTTTGTTTTTGTGATCCATCCAAGGTGGTTGGGAAATATTGCGCCCGTTTGTTTCTCTTGCAGACCTATACATGGGCTGAGTTGCACATTTCATGGGAGGTACAGAAGATGATGAACCACCCTCTAAACGTGTGAAAGTATCTTCTGGGAAATTGAGAGATCTTCCAGACAGTACTTCTCTTAGGGGGCTTGCGACTTGCCGTAACATGATGGGTTGGACCTTATCACATCAAGGAGATGAAGAGATGATTGGTTCAAAAAGAATTATTAAAAAGGGGGAATTTGTACGAATCATAGCGGAAGCTCTACATTCGCTTGGCTTTGAGAAAACCGCGGAACTTCTGCAGGAAGAGTCGGGGATAACATTGCATTCATCTATTGTAAATTTGTTTATTCAGCAGATTCTAGATGGTAATTGGGATGGAAGTGTCGACACATTGCATAAGATAGGTCTAGTTGATGAAAGTATCATAAAGGTAGCATCTTTCACAATATTAGAGCACAAATTTTTCGAACTTTTGGACAAAGGAAAGCTCGTAGATGCATTGAAGACATTGAGGAGTGAGATTGCTCCTCTTTGCGTGAAAACTTACAGAGTGCGCGAGCTTTCTATGTTTCTGTTGTCTCCTCTACAGAATCCACTTGTGGGGTTTCCTGGTCCAGATGTAGCTAGGTCAAAATCTCGCCCAAAATTGCTTGAAGAATTAAAGAACCTGCTTCCCCCGACCGTGATAATACCAGAAAGACGGTTGGAATATCTCGTTGAACAGGCGCTAAGCTTACAAAGAGATAGTTGCGTGTTTCATAACTCCTGGAATGAAGAAATGTCGTTGTTAACTGATCATCAGTGTGGGAAAGAGAAGATTCCTTCCCATTCATTACAGGTAATTGGCTCCTTTCTCGATTCTGATTAATGTGCATTGAAAAACTGTTTTCTGTTCATCCACTTGGATTGAAGGAATTGGATATTACTTGGAGAATTGAACAGGAGCTTCAAAGACGTACAATTTTTTATCTGATATGTTTAGATTTTCTTTCTTTGACAACTTCTCAACTGCTTTCTTATTCATTTTCGTATTCATGCTTGGACCAACCCCATTTTGGGTACGCGATGATTCTTGGTCATTGATATTATTGAAGTTGCTCCTTGTTTGCTCTCTCTCCACTCCACCCCACCACCTTAGCCATTGTTATCAAAAGCTCTCCGGACTCTCGCCTAGGCTCTCGGGCGAGGCAAGGCGAGGCCAAAGTACCTCATACGGGTCAAGGTGAGTGACGTCACTAAGGCATTGCCTAGCCGAGCGCCTCGAGCTTAGGCACTAGCGCCTAAGGCGCTAAGGCTAACACGTCCCTCACATGATGATATTTATTTTATATCTTTGTGGTATATGTTATTTTTGTGATGCATCATATTATTCCCATCACTTATTATTACTTATCAAAGGGAAGTATCAATAGTACAAACTACAAAAAGCTACATGTAACATATCGAGAAGCTACCATCAATTACCTACTCCTTTAACAAAATTATATACTTCCAAATGAGCAAAAAACAATTAAGAATTTTAGGAGATTATACAAGTTCTTTTATAAAATAATTAGCACATTGCATTACTCGGGCGTGCGCCTTGGCTAGCGCCTAGCGCCTGAGGCAATAAAAGGTTTTGGCACCTTAAGAGTGCCTAGTGCTTTTAATAACATTGACGTTAGCCAATACCTTACAACCATTTTCCATTTAGCTCTTCCATTTGGCAGAGTTTATAGCCTGCTACTTGAAGTAGTTTTGCGAAATTTCACTATGTCGACTATTATTAATACCTGTGATCCTTAAGAATAATAGAACTTGTAGTGGGAACACAACACTATTGTACTCTCACATGAAGCTTAATCTGGAAAACAAATTTTTTTTTGGTACCCAGGGGCATATGACTCAACTAGTCAATATCCTTGCTTCCTATGTGTGTAAGGAATGGGATAAGAAAATTTTGAAGAATATCTCGATGAGTTGTGATAGAAATATATCTCAAGTTTAATGAAGTAAAGACCGGACTAAATCGGATATATGGGAGAAGAATCAACTCTTACCATCTAAGTACGTTGGTGACAACTGACTTAAAAAATAGCTGGGGTATCTCGGGCTTTTTGCTCATGTAAAAAAACTAGTCATGGTTGAGACTCATGCTATCCATGTTCATATATGATAGGTCCAATTTTCTGAACCTTTAAATCAAAGAGCTTCTTTGACATTCTGGTTTGTGTATCGCATTATCAACATTTGGTTAGATTCAATCCTTTTACTGTTGTAAGATACTTAGAGGTAGAATGAGGTTCTGGTACCACAATATATTTCTAGTCTTGGTACTGGATTTGCTTAACATGGGAGGTAATCTCATGCATATTTATGGCAACTTTCACGGATCATGCTTGTAGTTACATAGGGATACCCGTGACTCATTGAGCAAGGGTGACTTTGCGGTGTGCTCTTTGTATGGCTCTCATCAGTAAAGAAGATGATTATTTTTTTTTTAATGAATTGTGATAAGAAAGAGAGCCACTTTTAAGGGTTTTTTTGCTTGGTCAGCACAACCATAGAGGCTGTTTTGAGTACACTAAATATAAGGACAACGTGGTCTTTGTCTTTGGGTGTCGGGTCGAGTCTTTTGACGTCTTATTTAGGTCTCTCTTTAGGATTCCGTTAGAAGGATGTTACGGGTTCTTACCGGGTCGTTGAGAGGTTCGAAATCCGGTTAGCTTCTTGAAAGCTTCAATACTCATATAAGGGTAGTTGCCTTATGTTAATTAAGAGTACTTTGTCTAGTCTTCCTGCGTATGCTTTCTTAGTTCTATATTCTGGTTAAGAGACTCGAGAAGCTCTAGAGAGATTTTCTTTGAGGAGGATTGAAATATCAATTGTCAAGTGGGACGTAGTGTGTTCCCTGGTTTATAACGGGGGGATTGGGCATTAAGAAATTTTGAGTTTAAAAAGGCACTTCTTGGGAGGTGGCTTAGGATGTTTGGGATAAAGCGGGATAGTTGGTGGAGGCCTGCTAGTCTTGCCAAGAATGGTGAATCTTTTGGGGTTGGACATTTAGGTCCCTTTTGACGGTTCACAGTAGTAGTGTGTGGAAGGGTATAATGAGTGTAGGGTTGAATTCTTTCCACACATACGCTTTAGTGTGGGTAGAGGAGATAAGTTTTGGTTTTTTTGGGACAATTGGTGTGGGCAAGCCCAATTTGCATATTTTTCTAGGACCTCTTTGATGTTGCCTAAAATAAAGATGTCTTGTTCAACAACAGTTTTACCTTGATTGGCACCAATGTCTCATGGAATCTTGATTTCAAACGTAATTTCTTCAAGATTGGAATTAGAGTCTTTGAAAGATTTTTTAGGCGTGCTTGACTATGCACGCCTAACAAGTATGAGAAAGGATAAGTGAATGTCAACCTTCTAGAAGAGGGGATATTATCTGTTCATGGTTTTATGAGGTTTTGCATCTTTCCTTGAAGCCAATTTGGAATGTTAAACGTATTACTTCTTTTGTTTGGATTGTGTTTTATTTGGCTATTTTGACTACAAGCAATTTGAGAATGCATGGGTGTTTGCGATTTGAGATTCAATTCATTCGTGTTCCCAATAAAAAACATTTACAAGCTGGATCGGCAAAAGTTGGCATTCTAAAAGAAAGTAAAGTAATGATGAAATATTAAAAGACAAAAAGCAAGTGTTAAAGAAGAAGATAGATATGAGAGTTAAAGCAGATAAGAAAGAAAAAAAAGTAGAGGAGGCCAATGATATAGATGGAAACCATGTCTTTGTTTTAGCTTGTTCAATTCTCAATTCTACCAGGGTGCCTCGTGGCCATTAGGTTTCTTCTTTGTTATTAGTGTTATTCTTCACCTACAATGCACAATGCATATTTTATGATATTAAATAATAGTACTTTAAAAAAAAATCTAAATACTCTGTTAATCTAAAATTACTTGGTAGTGAATTTCTATATTGTGTATGCAATATTGATAGTCTGAATAATGCCAAATTTCATATCAAATAATTATGCTCTTTCTTAACGGTCCGAAGAAGCCTATCCCTTAACACACCAAGAATTGGAGAATGGTCATACTCTGTTCCATTTTTCATTCACGTACCACAACAATCTGCATTTGAGATAACATTGGGGTATTTTATGTCGGATTGGTGCATATTATGCAAAAAGATGGGAGTCAGTAAACCTTTGTACTGTTTCCAATCAGAGATATTTGGTATAGTTTTTTTGTTGATTTTGGGAATGCTGTCGGCTAGTCTAAGTCATGTTGCTGATCTTATGTATAGTAGAGGGCGAAGTTGTCCAAGGTACTCGTCGCGTGACATTTGACATATCATTTCATTTTTTATTTTGTAGAGAGTTTGGCATGAGAGAAATTCGAGAGTTATTGAGGATATAGAAAATTTTTTAGTTGTATTGAAAAGAAAGTTCTTACTTCTATCTTTTTGTGGACCAATCATTGATCTATTTTTTTTTTTTTTTTGTGTGTGTATATATATATATGTATGTATGTATGTATGTATGCATGCATATATATTAATAGATAGCCTAGTGCACAAAGCTTTTACATTGCAGGGTATGGTGAGGTTCTCATGTATGCAAAATTACGCCTATTTAGAGAGGCTATTTCTAGAGGGATAAACCAGTGACCCATAAGTCGCAGTGTAGGTTTCGCCGCCCTCACCTATATAAATATTCAAGTTATGACTTTAAATGCAACCAATATCATTTTCAGGAGAGGTTGAACATGGATCAAAGTCATGCAAACAAGAAGTCTCCACGATTCGTTGATCTTTGTTTAAGTCGTATGATCTAAGTGGTGGCTAATTTTGGGGCAATTGCCTCAAAAAGCAATGCTTCCAGGTTTTATTTTTTGCATCCTGTGTATCTCTTGTGGGCCGACTACATTTTTTAAACTACTCTATCATGTATTGGGATCCACGGGCTTGGTTGATAAAGTGTTTGTTGGGTCATATAATAAATGCGAAAGCCATATTGTTTGTAAAATATGAACAAAATTCTAGTAAGTTATTAAATAAGAATTCACTGTTCAAATCACAGTTTAAGCACATCAAATACACACACATAATCACATGCACGCATATGTGTATATATTTGTGGAAAGCCTTGTAGGTTGCGCATTGCGGGGTCTGGGAAGATCTGATGTACGAAACCTTAACCCTGTTTCTAGGGTGGTTGATTCCTGTGACCAGTCGTAATTGTGGCGTGTTGTGTGACCTTAAGCCATAGAAATCACATGTTAGGGTTTTAAAAGTTCTATTTTTAGGAGAGGTTGAACATGGAGAAGTTTTGATATTCAGATGGCATGTAAACAAGCCAATTCCTTACAGTTTAACCACATTATGAAAAATAAATTGGGCACAACCATTAGCTCTGATGGTGGCTGATTTTTAGGTAATTGCCTCGAGTAGCATTGGTTTCGGGTTGGAGTTTGCGTATCTCTTGAGGGGCCTACCCATGGTTTTTGACCCACTTTATCAAGTGATTTCTTTGGGGGTCCACAGACTCGCTTGGCAATTTGTTTACCGGGTCATACAAAGTAATTGTCAGGAGCCATATTGTTGGAAAAAATATGAGCAAATTTTCTGTAAATGATCAGGTAAGAAGTTGCTTCTCAAATCAATGTTAAACCACATCATTAAAAATAAGTTGGGAAGAATCATTAGCATTTTAGATCACAAAACTGGATATTGTTATTGTCATGGTTTACCTGTTGTTCATCTTTATTTTCTAAGAAATGATAATATGATCGGGCAGAGTTTTTTAACCAAATTTAGTTACTATCACGTTTGTTGTCGTAGATTATCTTTTGTGTGTCTATATAGCACCAGTTACTGGTGTATTGAGATTTGATCTCATACTGGTGATGCACTGTTCCAGTGCATTTCATCCACACTTGGGGGACGTGTTGAACATTCTAAATCAACATATATTGCTTAAATCATTAAAATTCATTTTTACTTCTTTTCTTGATTCAGTCTGGAAGTTATACTGGTTGCTCAATACTTGGTCGTTTTCGAAGAATAGTAAATGTTGTTTGCACTGAACAATTTTTAAGTGTAATCGTTCTTAGTTTTGTACAATATGCTTTGTAATCTTTTTTAATTGATTCCTAAAGCATTTAGGATATGTACTCAAGTTCAGAAAAGAAATATCCTTGTTCATTCTTTTCTTGAATGGGAGGGAGACACTCTTTTTTCTTATTTTGTGGAGTTCTTTTTAAGTGTCTTAACTCTGGTGGCCAGAGCTATTTTATAATTGGTTCACCGCTTCTGGTGATTGGTATGCTTAGAAACTTATTGATATGTTACATGGAATCAGAAGTAAAGGAATAATTGTATAAATATATAGTTGGTGATGTATGCTGTCACAAGGCTGTGAATAGCAACAATGAAAAATTGTAGCATTTAGACTTTGAACTGTTGATCTAGGTGTTCGTGGTCCAAGCAGGGTACAATTTCACCAATTTTTTGCTTTTATGTTTAACTTTGATGGTGCAACTACTATATACGGCATCCTAATGTTAGAGCATCAGGTTTCCTCACTATATTGATATTTCTTTTCCTGGGGAAATACATTCAGTAGCATATACCTTGTCTTGATCCGTCTTTGGCTCTCAAAGTTGATTACGTATTTCGTTGATAAGTAAAAGGTTGACATATGGTCACCTAGGTATTACAAGAGCATGATGATGAAGTCTGGTTCTTGCGATTTTCACACAATGGGAATTACTTAGCCTCATCATCAAGTGATCGATCAATCATAATATGGGAGGTACCAATGCAATCCATTTCTCCATTTCTCTACTTATTATTATAGCAGTTAACAGCATTGTTCTTTTGTTCCTTGTATTCCTTATTCATTTCTCTTAATGGCACAATTTTTTGGTTTTTTTATTTTTCCATGATGTTATTTCAGTTAACAGTGGTTGTGTTTTACTCTTTAACCACTTGTAAGCGACATTCCAGTTAATTGAACTTAAATGTTGTACCTACTCTTCCTACCTTTTTTTAAAGCTTAAAATCATGAAGTAAATAAAGAGTAGCCATGTGTTCCAAGTTGAGATTTCAAGTTTTTTTTTTTTTATCTCTTGTAGACAGAATCTCCAAAATTGCAAAGTTTGTTTTGCATTTTGCATTGCTCTTTTTTCTGGAGTTACTAAGAATTTAAAACTATTTTGCTTTACGAACTCGTAAGTTGTGATCTAGATTTAAGGAAATAAGCATGAACCTCCATGATATATGGTGAGAAGTTTTAAAATTTGATTTATACCGTGCTATAGTTTTATTTAGACATAAAACACCCTCATGAAATCCAAACTGTAAGGATGGAATCTTACATGCTATGTGTCTTCATAAGGATGCATGATCTTGTATTCTGATTGGTTCATGACATTTTCCCTCTTCCATTGAGTGAAATGTAGCTTCAGTTGTAAGACAAAGGTCTTATATGTGAGGTAACGAAAGAGATTAGATGATATTTCCACTTGTGGTGCATGTGAAATTACACTGAATGGTTCTCTGCTAGGAAGAATCACCGATTTACATTTTTGTTTGTCATTATGCTATTCTATGACAAAAATCTGTGCAAATTGGAGTTAATAGCCTGTTTACTATCTATCATTGAATTGAGGAAATTTCAACAAAAATTCTGGCGCAAGAAAACATGTTTTCCACGAATGTTATTTTTATTTTCTTCTTTCATTGAATTTTGATTTTCTGTAGGTTAATCCGAACGGTAGGATCTCTTTAAAGTGTAGGTTACTCGGTCACCAAAAACCCGTCTCTTATGTCTCATGGAGTCCCGATGACAACCAGCTTCTTACCTGTGGAGTAGAGGAGGTTGTGAGACATTGGGATGTTTCATCTGGTAAATGTTTAAATATATTCGAGAAAAGTGGTCTGGGCTTAGTGTCCTGTGGGTGGTCACCTGATGGGAAAAGGATTTTCTCGGGTATTACTGATAAAAGTATTTGCGCGTGGGATTTGGATGGAAAAGAGCTGGAGTGTTGGAAAGGTCAATGCGCTGTTAAGATCGCAGACTTGGAAATGACAAGCAATGGGAAGCATATAGTTACCATGTGTAGAGAAAATGCTGTATTAATACTAGACATAGAAGGGAAAATAGAAAAATTTGTGGAGGAAGATCAATTTATTACTTCATTCTCGCTATCCATGGATGACAAGTTCTTGCTAATCAGTCTTTGGAACCAAGAAATCCATCTTTGGAACATAGACGGTGATCCAAAGCTTGCTGCTAAGTACCAAGGTCATAAGCGCTCTAGGTTCATTGTTAGATCCTGTTTCGGTGGGCTGGAGCAAGCATTTATTGCCAGCGGCAGTGAAGATTCTCAGGTAGTTTTGAATAGCATCTGGTTGCCAGCTCATTTATTGATATATGGTGTTTATATATCCACACCAGATCACATAAATGTATACATGTGTAAAACATGCAATGGATACATATGTGAGTTGCGCTGTTAATGTATACATCATTTATTGGAATGATTTGTTGAGTAGATTATTTTTGCATGTATAACAAAATCTCAAGTTTCTCAAATTTGGTGCTTCACATGAATATTTCAGAGGGGTTTGACGTTTTCATTGCACACACCAATAGATGGAATGTGGATGGAACACTGAAAAACTTCTAATAGCCATGGCTGTTTTATTTTTTAACTTTAGTTATTCGATTTTTTGGCTCACGTTTCCTCCGATTCTTCTTTTATTTTATTTGTTTGGTTGT